>CAMOHE010026418.1:0-32164 GCA_946598075.1 Artocarpus hirsutus | reverse complement strand
ACTTGGAACAATCCTTGTGATTGACAGAAAAAAATGATTAAAAAAAAAATCTCACCCCCCAATTGATCGAAGAATCTCGTATTTGATCTTTCTATCTGTTATAAAATCGTTAGAAGCACAATGGAATGCATCCTCACATGTTTGGTTAATCAATTGTAATTTAGACAAACCATAATTATATATATTTAGAAAGAAGAAATATAAATTTGTGAACTCTTTTCACATGAGTTCGTTGGCTAACCAGATATGTGAGGGTGATATTTATTTTATAGAGGTGATTTGTCTAAAATATCCTTCATTAAGGGTCCCTTTGAGATCCTTTTTGCTTTTAAATAATAGAAGAAGAAAAACATAAATTACAACTTTTTACTTAGTGTTTAAATAGTGTATGGAAAAGTGTTTTTTGATTTTGAAAATACTTTTAAACATATTTGGTTAAATAAGTCAAAAGCTCTTATTGTTATAAAAAATAATGTAATGTAAAGATATAGATGAAATTTATAATTTGTTACTCACAAATATAAAGTGAAAAAGATAGATAAAAAAAGCCTTTAATAATCACTCTATTCGTAAGCACTAAAAAGGTAGTTTGTTTTAAAATTTTTTGTAAAAGTTAAAATTACAAGCAACTTTTCTATCTAAACAGATCTAAAAGCAACTTATGGGCCGAATAAGCCAAAAAAACTTATTTTTAACCATTTTAAATGAGGCCTAACCAATCATTTGAGGCTCACATAGTTGATTCTGTCAAGTTTTTAATGATTTTATGATAGGAGGGACTTCTTTATAGACAAAGTTGCACTTTGTAAAGTGTTAAATTTCCAGAGTCAAAATAGTTCAAACAACATAGTGTTCAACGTCAAAATACAAATTAACTCTTTTCCTTACAACACAAAAAGATTGAGGTTAATTTCAATTTTTCCCCTAAAATATGATTCTTGTCCCTTATTAGTATCCAAATTTCAAAACTTTAAAAATCACACCAAATCTATGAAAAAATGTTATGTGTAGCTTGTACCATAAAAGCGGTAAAATTAAACTAAAATCAACCATGTGACCTTCACATGTATAATGGTTGCTTTTTGTTTAAAAAGTTGAAGCACATACTTCATTAATGGCGGAGTTTATACAATTCACAGCTATAAAATAAACTTAAATGAATTTAACCCTCACATGTCTGGTTAGCCAACAAGCTTGTGTGAAGAGAGTGCATAATTTTTTATGTAGTTTTAAAACTTATTTAGGTGTCATTTATTTGAACAATACTTAATTAACAAGGAACCGTCATATGGTTGATTTCATCTTAGATTTTTACAATTTTTGTGACAAAGTGGCCAACGTAGGGCATTTTAATACAATGGGAGTGTAATTCGTAGCATTTGAAATTAGGAAGCTGAAATGTGACAAGATACATAGTGGGGACTTTTTAATTTGTCGAAATGTGACTAACATTTTGAAACCTAAAGGTTAAAATGCTATAAAATACATAGTTCAAAGTTAAAACTAAAATTAACCCAAAAAATAACATTCTACAAAATGTTTTTATGAAGGTATGATAATTTAGGTGACACTTCATATTTTTAAACCTTAAATCATATTTAATTAACATAAAATATTAATTCAAATAAAAAGGTGATTTTTGCAACTGTACAATTTTTTTAGGTAACAGCTGTACAATATTTGTATAATTATTCTTTAGTATCCTACTGAAAAATCTCAATCTAGAAATACTCGGTCCTGTATTAATGCTACTTATTTTTTCGTAATTTATTAAGCTCTTAATTTTTTATCTTCATTGGGATAAGACATAAATAAGATCACAACATATTAGACCATCTTCAAAGTAAATGTTCTATTTAACTCTAAAAAGTGTGAAAATAATAACCTAGGTATCCTATTTTATTTTGTGTTCAAGTACATAATGTTATTTCAAATATTATATCTATTTTTTTCATAATTATTAAGCATTAAACTTGTAAAATTAAGTTTTTAATTTTAAAATTGAAATAGATAAAATATACAAAATACTCCGTGTTTTTGTTTCAATAACACTTTTACCCTTTTTTTTGTTTAAATATCTAAGACACTCACTGTATTTCTTAAATGAGACTCAAAATATCCCTAAAGCAATTAAATTTTTTAAAATACAAAAATTATTCTTATTAAAAACAATTTAAAACATCATTAAACAAAAATATTAAATAAATTCAAACTAAAAAAAATTTAATACTCTTATAATAATTAAAGTATTTGTTTGATTAAAAAACTTATTTGAAAATTTCATAATTAATTTTTTAGCCAAGTTATATTGAAAATAACAATTAATATAGATTCAAAAGAGTAATCTTGGTATATTCAAAAATTAAAGTGGTTCAAAGGGAATTTTAAGACTAAATTTACAAACACGAAGATGTCTCCGGACATTTATATAATCAGAAGAAAAAAGTGAAATTTATACAAATACAAAGGTGTTTTAGCTATTTTTTCTTTAAAACAACTTAAAAATCATAATATTGTAATTATTAAACATAAAGAAAGTCAACATATCAATTAATGACAATCAAATCCTTAACCAAAAAAAAAAAAAAAAAAGCAAGCACTAAAATTTGACATTGACACCAAAAAAGTAGTACCGTATTAAAGAGCATGAATTTTCTACGTAAAGATTAAAATTTAATACTGACATTCTGGTTTAACACTCCATTGCAGACGCTCTTGCTACGCAATTGAACAGGCCTTATCCACAAGTCTTCTAAAAAATAATTGTAACCAACAATTAAGAAAAATTGCAAGTCCGAGACCCCACGTTTCTAGGCAGTGGTACGGCGAGACGTCATCAATAGTTTGGCTTATTAATAAGATGTTTGGCTTGCGATAAAAATTATAAAATATGAGAGTTTTATATTATAATAATTTTTGTATTATAATATATAAAAATTTTATACGGTTTATAACTAAATTTGTGATGTAAACCATTCTTAGCCAAACAAGAGTTTTTTCTTTCTTTTTTCATTTTCTTATGAGATTATTCGACATTTGCGGAATTATCACATTTGGGAATGAGATTCCTTCTTTCCCATCTTCTTTGTGTGTGTGTGTGTGTGTGTATATATATATATATATATATGTTTCTCACTCCGAATATACTCATCAAGATTGTTAATCAATTTATCGAGTGTGCGCTTCAATAAGTTGTGTGTATATATATATATATATATTCTGGAACAAATGATGAGGCAAAACAAAGCAGCATATACGAACAGCTTTCGACATCAGATTGTTGTGAACTTGCTTTGAGATTGGGCAATTGACTAACAGATAGGCCGAGGTGGGACCCACTCACCGGCCCATGAGATCATGCACCAACTTATCTTATTTGTGACGGCACGATAAGATGAACTTTTAATGATAATAAGAAGAACATGATATAATTAGTAATGATCTGATCTTGATTTAATATTAATGGTACGGCTAAAAAATTATTCATTGACAAAATATCTAAACTAGTGGTGGGGGAACTCTTGGATTATTTAACTAATTCTATAATTTTAAACCAAACCTAGAAATTGATATTGTATTTAAGCAAGATATAATATAAATTATACATCACCAGTTCGGTATTGTCGGGGCATGCCCTTTTTCTTTAATAAGAAATAAAAAAATTTATAGAAATCGATATGAAACAAATATGGATTTGGTAAGAGCTAGAATTATTAAAATATTGAGCGAATATGATAATAAAGTAGTAAGATTAGAGTTTATCACTTAATAATTTAGTCATTTTTCTCGGTTTTTTTTTTTTTTTTTTGAGGAAGGAGGAAGAGCGAAATGGACTGAACACGTTCAACCGTTGATGAAACTTTATTTGTGTGGAGGGTCATTTCATAGTTGTTTCAAAGTTGTTAAGGTGTCTAAGTAAAGTTGGTTGGAATTAATTTTATAATTTAAAAATATTATAGCATATAAAAATTTTATACTGTAGTAACTTTTTACCTTTTTACCGTAAAATGTTAGAGCTTTACACTGTTTCTTAACCAAAAAGTTGGTTTTAAATAACTTTGCCAAACACCATTGTTTGATAAAAATAATTCCAATTACTTTTGCTATACTGTTTTCTCTTACAAAATTTAGACCATAAAATGTTTACAATCGTTCTCCCCAGCCAATGCTAAATATGCAAATTTGAGGAACATTTACAAAAATTTAGACCGCTCAAAATTACATACTATTAGTATAGCCTATTGAGAATGTGCGAAAAAGTCTTATATTGACTAGATATTAAATAAAAAATAGATTTAAAATGGCTAGCATTAGTCCTAATAAGTTAAATTTTTAAGATATAATAAAAGGACCCAACAAGTAGGTATTAGAGCCAAATTCCAAATGTAGCCACAACATGTGCAAGATGAGCTCCCAAAGAAGATCTAACAAAGTTAAATCACAATAAGGGAAAGAGTTTGGATCTTCTAGATTAGCCTGCTTGAGAAAAATTAATAGATAGATCATCCTTTGAGGGGGATAAATAGGTTTAAAAGGGCTAGAGTTATTCCTTATAGGTTAATCTTTTAAGAGAAATAGACGAATAACATATTTTAAGTAGTAATTAGTAAATAGGATAGTGTTTTAGAAAATATAGTAAATAACATAACTTGTTAAATCATGTTTACAAAACTATTAAAACCTAATATACCCTAAACTCTTTTTCCTCTCCACTTCTATCTCTCTTCTCTTCCTTGTTGGCGGTGGCATCGGTGATGTCATCGACTGATAAATACATGTATTTACTTGCGGTGATACTAGCATCATCACCAATTAGTTAATAAATGGATTTACTAATAAATAAATCCATACCATCACAAATCTCAAAAAATACATCAAAAACATATTTGCTACTAAACAAATCTCAAAAAATACATCAAAAACATATTTGCTACTAAACAAAGCTAAAAAATACACTAGGAAAAAAAAAAAAAACAAACACTTTTATTCACTATGCCCTCTCTCTCTCTCTCTCTCTCTCTCTCTTTTGTCTCTCTTTTTCTCTCCACTCTATCTCCTCTCTGTCTCTCATGACACCATGGCAATGGCGCACATGAAGCAGATCGACAGACTCCATCATGTTGTTACTTGATCTTTGACGTACGTTAAACGATATAGTAGACTTGATTTTTTGCGACAACGTGATCTCCCCGTCACATGCACGATGGGCTTGATCGCTATATTACTCGATCTTTGCAGGACGTTGAGCGACGGAGAAGACTTGACCTCGCACGACAGAATACTTTCGGCGATGGATGTGTTATTTATTTCATTTTTCCAAAACTTCTAGCATTATTTTTTAATCCAACTTTTCTTTCATTTTCTCTGATCTCTTTTAAGATCGAAACCAAGGGCCTAACAATTTGAAACTCTAAGCAAACTCCTTATTTTTTTTTTAAATTTGAAACTCGGGATAAAAAAAAAAGAAGTTAACAAAGAAAACTGAACAAATTTGATTATGATTCTCCTGAAATTACGATCAATAGTTGACAACTATAGGAAGGTTCTATAGAGAATTAAATAAGAAAACACAATACAGGAGAGGAAAAAGATTTAACGCAGTTCGACGGTATACCGACATCCATAGATACCATATAGATAATATAGAGAAAAGAAAATATGGCATAGCCTTTATGTTAAATAAACTGGGTATATATAGACTTTATAAGAGTAATCATAAAATGGGTAAGTATATAATTCACATATTGAAAAGAGAAAACTAGATGATAGGAAACTAAATGGATAACAAGAAAGAGAAGAAAATCTAATAAATTCCTAATGTTTAGGAAATTATTTAATATTATTTAATTTAATTAATATCTTCATTATGCCCCGTAAGATGGAGCTCTATTATGAGAGTCCAATCTTGTTCTTGGTGATAGATTCAGTGATGACAGAGAGAGTGAGCGAAGCCAGGCTGATGGCAAGAGGAGGAGACCCGTCCATTTTTTGTCTCTCTTTTTTTCTTCTCTTTTTTTTTTTTTTTTTTTTTTTTTTTTTTTTTTTTTTTTTTTGGTGGAAGATTGTAAAATTTGCTTTTGTACGTTGAGAGCCCTAGTGAAAGATATGACAGTAAGGGCGAACCTCCTTCAGCGATTGGGGAAAAGTTCTTAGAAAGGCTGAGGGGAATTTTTTTTTTGGGACGTGCATGGCTATTTCTTTTGCGAAGTTAGTTTTTTTTTTTTTTTTTTTTTTAACGCCTAGGGGACATGATCACAAATTCAATGAAGCAGTAAAACAACAACCAAAGGGCTTGATTTTTTTTTTTTTTTTTTTTTGGGGAAGTAAGTTATAGAGTGTGAAAGGTATTCCTGAATATGGAGAATAATAGAGGAAAGAAAGAGAGACAGTCCTAAGAGGGTTCTGCTCTTTTTTTCTATTGTTATTTTTATTTTTATTTTTAGATGTCTGACGACTACGAGGCATGGACCTGGAAGAGGCAGTGGCGGTAGCTGTATAGCAACATTGTGTGTGACACGATGGCAACTACTGGGTGGCAACGGAGACGGAGAAACGGCAACGGCAGCTAGACGAAGAGAGAAAGGGAGATAACCTCAGAGGAAATCATTCTGATATCATATAGAGAATTAAATAAATTAAATAAGAAAATAAAATAAAGAAGAGAGGAAGAAGATTTAACGTAGTTAGACAATATGCCGTAGTTAGACAATATGCTGACATTTACAGATGCCATATAGAGAATAATAAAAAAAAAAATGGCATAGCCTTTATATCGAATAAACTGAGTATTTACAAAGTTTATAAAAATAATTTCTAAACCTACTATGTTTTCAATTGAAATATTAAGAAGAGAAAACTAAACAATAGGAAAGTAACTAGATAACACAAAGGAGAAGACAATATAAATTCCTAATATTTATAAAATTATATATTTTTTAATTTATATCTTCATTAGGTTCAAACTTAATTTTGTCAACGAAAAATAGCAATCAAATTTTAAGTATGAAAGCGGGCCATTGGTAAGACTAATAAATGTTCAATCGATGAACTTGCCTCAGTTATTGTTACGGTTTCCCATTGCTCTGTTTCAATCTCGATTTAGTCGAGACTTCGTATGCCTCTCCTATGACTGAACTTTGGCATCACCTACATGGTGCTATGTAGCTTAGAGTAGCCCTAGTCTGATAGAAAGTGATCTTGTCTACAAGACTACAGGGTCAAGGATAATTAATGTTGGAAAAAGTAGGTTAAAATTGATCATCTAAGACCAAAAAAAAAAAAAAAAAAACTTTTTCATTCCAATGATAAAAATCTAACCGTTTATAACAAAATTATAGGCTCCAGTCAGTTAAGTATGTGATATACTTTTTAAATTGAGACTTATTATTTTATTAATAGCGGGTTTTAACCAAACGTAAATGGGATTGCTCCTCCTAAAATATACATTTTACTTCAATCCTTAACATTGTTAGACAATTTGAATGGAGTGGGCAACGATTCCCAATGGGCCATTCATTAAGGGCAAAGCTGGGAATTAACAAAAGAACATATTTTTTTTTAGTGAAAAAGAAAAACAACCAATCGGAAAATTAAAAAGAGAATGAGCCAAGGTCGAAGACCATCTAGTCGGCGGCTTGAAGAAATGCTAAGGGTCGTTTGCACAACTGTCCAAATAATGCAACTTGAAGTTAAAAGTATCCACTAATTGCTTTAATTACAAAAATGTCTTGGATAAGACGTAAAGACATTTTTATTTTTATAATAATGAAATAAATTAGAACCAATAATGAAGTTTAAAATAGAAACTTTTATAAAAAATCAATAAAAATATCTACTAATTGCTTTGATTACAAAAATGTCTAGGATAAGACATATAAAGACATTTTTATTTTCATAATAATGAAATAAATTAGCTCCAATAATGAAGTTTAAAATGGAAAATTTTAGAAAAAAACAAAGAAAGAAAATAACGAATATTTCAATTTTAAAATAGAAAGTCAAATTCTTCTGATTATTTAGAAAGGAAAATATTTAAAAAAACTCATAAATATCTCCACAAATGCACAATACCATAACTAATACCTTATCATCAGTTCAAACAATCAGCCCAAAATGGTAGTTCTGTGACACAAATGGGATGGATACTCTGATTATTTTTTTCATGAAAATTAGAAATAATAATATGTTCTTTATCATACTGTTTTGATTTCTTTTTCATGATTTATTTGGGGAAATAAATAAGTCATGTATTCAAATTAGCAATAATAACAATATGTTCTTTATCATAATTGTGTAAATGACTTTTTCTTTAATGTTTAATTTTGAAAAAAAAAAGTCTACTATTGTAACCTTTTGAATTGGTCTATAATTCTTTCAAAATTAGATATAATGATTTGTTTTTATCATAATTCTATGATATAAATGGCATGAGTGTTCTCATTTTTATTATTTTTACTTTCATTCAATTTAGAAATATTGATTTGTCCTTGATAAAGTTTTTGTGTGATAATTTTCCACCCACAAATAACATCATTAACTTTGAATTGCTCAGTTATTAAAATTAGAAATAATGGTTTGTTCTTTATCATAATTCTCTGACTTTTTAGGGTATTTGGAAGGGTGGTGGGAATCAGTAGTTAGAACCACTTTTACTGTAACATGTGAGAGTTTTATAGTGTAGCAATTTTTTTTATTGTTACTGTAGCATAAGAGAGCTTTATATAGTTCATGACTGAGTCACTATGCCAAACAGGGGGTTAATCCTGTGCTTTTTCTCATCATTTAATGGCAGCATAACCTTCTCAACGTCAACATTTTCTACGTCCATCTGATCCCATTAAAGTTGTCAATTTCCAAATCCCTACTACAAAGGTAATTTAACAAACTTTCCATTGCAAAGTCAATAACAATGACCCCATCACCAGCCTCTATTATTTTTCTGAAGTTTTCAATATGTTGAACACATTCATTATGACAATGATGTTAAAATTATGAACAAGAAGCCGAATCTGATATATAAATATAGAGAAAAACCAACAAGTAAACGAACCATCTACAAAACTAATAAGCTTTCAAAAATAAAAAATAAAAAAGAACTGAAAAACCTTTCATTATGGAAAGATTTTTTTTTAACTATTATGAAGAAGAAACCGACAAATGGACAAAAACATAAATTGAAAATCAATCATTGTGGCAAAAATGTTAATCAATATGAACAAAAATGCAGAACCTATACATGAATCTGAATAAAGCTGACAAATATGACCATCTACAAAACCAATAAGCATATAAAATATAATTGAGAACCTTTCATTATGGCCGTGATATTATAATTATGAACAAGAGCCAAATTTTACACATAGATATGTAGAAAACCAAAAATCATGCGAAGAAAATTGAATTGAAAACCTATCATTATAGCATATGTTGTCATTATAAGAAGAAAACCATAATTGACACATAAATATGAAGAAAACCAACAAACGTACGACCATCTAGAAAACCATTTAGCTAGCAGAAAATGAATTGATTTTCATTATCGTAATGTTCTTATCTTTATGAACGAAAAACCATATCCACACATAAATATTGAGGAAAATCAATGAACATGCAACTGTCTACAAAACCAACGAACATATAAGAAACAACATAGGAAAAGCTAAAGCAATGCATAAGTGAATTTTGGTTACTTTATCATCTTGCCCCCTGAATATTGAAAATTGACATACACACCTCTTGAACTTTAAAATGTTGACAAAAATGCCTCTTTCTGTTACATTTCGTCTTTAAGATTTTATTTTTGTCCCTCGAACTTTGGCATCAATCTTATCTCTTGAGCTTCAAAAACTAGTAAGTTCATCCCCTGAACCTTTTTTTTTTCTTTCCTTTCTAGCCAACTATTCTTTACACAAGTCAAAACTCAAATCGCTCACCTAAGAGCCATGGACCGAACCAAGACTAAACAGGATTTGCTAAGTAGTTAAGGAGAAAGACAATAAGAAAGGAGGAGGGGGAAAATGAGGCAAGATAGGGCTTGAACATGAAGCCTGAGCTCTAAAATCACAAACATTAAGGAGGTTGAGCTTGAAAATGAGCAAGATTTATGGATTTCAAGTGGCTTGAAGAAGAGAGAATTGTGCTAAGTTAGAGCTCTAACTTGAAGCCTAAGTTCTAGAATCACAATTATTGAGGAGGTAGAGCTTGAGATTGAGCAATATTCATGTATTTCGAGTAAATTAAAGGTAAAGAGAATTATAGAACTAGAATAAAGTGAAGTATTTCTGTTCACGCCAAGCTTACTTCCACTCTCCTCCTTGTCCTCCTTATTCTTCTTGGTTTCCTCAATAGCTACTCAACAAATCTTGTTTTACTCTATGCTAGCTGTGTCATTCACTGTCACGTATTCTATAAGCTCACCCTCATCTCAATGAAGGAATACTTTTTTATCTTGACTCAATTCATGACTCTTGGGTGCACAATTTGAGTTTTGACTTGTGTGAAGAATTGTTGACTATAAAAGAAAAGGAAAGAAATTCAAAGAGTAAACATACCAGTTTTTGAATAATTTTTATTTAGTTGTTAGGAAACTAACTCATGATGCTATAAACAAGAAACTAAATCTAATTTAACATATTAGTAGGAGACTAGAAACAACACTTTTGAGTGAACAATTCTTTAAAAACAAATTTTTACCGTTGGATCTTCAATGTTAATCTCTTCCTTTAGCTCGTTATATGTGTAGGCATAATTCAATAAATCTTCACCACAGCTACATTTCTTCTAACCACTTAAGTGCTAAGGAACTAAGATTACTAAATATGAGTATTTAAGTTCTACTCTCTAATTTCCTAAGGCTTCAGAAACCTAATTCACTCGATTTACAAGAATTGGAAACTTTTAAGCACTCGCTCACCACTCCTAGAAATGGACAGAATACAATTTGAAACAAACTATAAGATGATCAAGCACATAAGAAGAGTATTTAACAAGGAGATGATGAAGCACGCAAGAAGAGTATTTGACAAGTTTGACTCAAATGTTAACCAAAGGCTTATAGACCACTTAGAGATTGATATAATGATGATTCTAGGTGTTCTAAATGCTTAGCAAGTTCATAATTGAGACTACCTATAGGCAAACACTTGAAACTAGCTATTTATTACCATTCAAGGCGTATTTTTGATGGCTAGAAATGTAGCCGTTGGACATTGCGCTCCACCCCATTACACTAGGTACGATCGACCCTATTGCAAGCCCTTTTGGGCTAGTGCAGTTAACTACCATACACATGGTATGGTCAACCGTCATACGCATGGCGTGATCAACTGCGCCTCTACAGCTAACACAAGGCACCAAATTTTGGTTTTAAAAACAATTTAAGTTTAAACATTTTTAAACTATTATTAAATCTTCAAATATGATATGAACAAATTAAAAACAATTCTAAGTCTTGAAAGTAAATTATAAAAATTAAAAAATAATTTAGAGCAATATTTCAGGACTTCAAAAATAATTTTGAAAGAATTAATTTCCAATTTGAAAACTTCTAAAATCAAGTTTTAAAACTTAAAATAAAATCACCTTTAAGCCAATTAAACTTGATAAACTTCTCATATATACTCTAACATCATACAAGTTTAGAAATAAAATTAAACCTATTCTTCATGCTTATTAATGCTCTTTCTTCAATCTTCAACTCTCAGTAATATAATCCATCTTCAAATTATCTTGAGATGCTAGAGTATTACTTTTAAATAGCACTACATACTCAAAATAAATTATAAGCAATTAAACAATTAATTATTTATTGTCATCAAAACAAAAATAAATATATCACTTAAAATCTTGGAGCCAACAATCCCCCCTTTTATAATGACAAACAATTGATTGCTTTTGGTAAAATAATGATAGAAATTGTACTTGAAATAAAATAAATATAGCTCAAAAATTTCTTACCATATACTTTACCTTAAGCTCAAAACTTCAATTTCTTCTAAAAGAATAGAAATTTTCTTTCTAAATGCAGAATTTTTAAGTGCAAGTTTTTCATAATCATCATACAATTCATTAAATGCTCTAGATAATTCTTCAACATCAATATCATCATTATCATCATTAAAAAAGTTAGAAATACTTATCTCATTATCATCATTGTCGTCTATAGCTAAGAAGCACATGTTGGCGATTTCTCTTGGCTCCTCGTCATCCGAATCTTTGGATTCAAGTTCATCCGATGTGACTTTGAGAGCTTTCTTTGATTCTTCTTTTCTTGAAATTTCTTCTTGCTCTTCTCTTTTTCTATAGCCTTTTTCATGATTAAATTTTCTAAAGAATTCTTTGTATTTTTTTTGTTAGCAAGGCCATTTCTTCAAAATCCTTTTAATTGAGACATTCATCTACGTTGCCTTCATCATTTTCTTCTTTGAGAGTAGAAGCTTTTAAGGAAATCCTGATCTTATCTTCTTCTTTTTTATTTTACCTTCTTGTAATTTCATGGATCATGAGGGTTCCAACCAACACTTCTGTGGTAGAGTTGATAAATCTTTTGCTTCCTCTACAGTCATCCTTTTGACGTGCCATGAGGGAGGTAAGGATCTAAAAAGCTTTCTAACTAATTCGCTTGTTTTAAAAGTACTATCAAGAGAATTGAGACCATTAGCAATATACTTTTCGGCAATAGTATCATGTTCTTTAAATTTAAACATTTCATAGTCATGAAGAAGATAATTGATTTTAGTCTCTTTAACTTGATTCGTTCCTTCATGAACTACTTCTAAAGTGTGCCATTTATCTTGTACGGTTGTGCATAATGTGATTCTATTAAACTCATTTCTATTCAATGTACAATACAAAACATTTATTGCTTTCACATTCAACGACAAAATCCTTTTATCCACATTGATATAATCTTTGGGTTCTTTCAGAATTAGAATATTGTCCACCTCTTTCATAGGTTTGTATGGACTATTTTCAATAATATCCTAAAGATCATAATTTACAAATTGTAAATAAATTGTCATTCTTGCCTTCCAATAATTGTAATTGTCCCTATTGAAGAAAGGAGGTCTAATTGTAGAATGGCCTTCCATGATTTGAAAATTTTGAGTAGCCATGCTCAAGATTATGAAATTTCTTTTTTTTTTTTAAAAAAAAAAAGTTTAAGCTTCTAGCTCTGATACAAATTGTTAGCTCAAGAATGACTACCCAAGAGGGGGTGAATTGGGTTTTAAAAACTTTTTAACAATTTTTAGAATTTTCTTGATTAATTACACAAATAAATAAAGCACACAAATAACAATAGTAACTAACTTAATCAAAACATAAATGTGTTAAAGTAAAGCAGTAAGGTTAGAGAAATGCAAACACTATTTATAATTGTTCGTTAATATGTCTACATCCATTGTCACCGAGCAAGATCTTGACTCAACCTTTTTCCACTATTTCGACAGTCTTTTTGACGCAATCACTCCTTGTATAATCTGACAACTTTGTTTACCCGAGGCTCACCATAACCACTTTTTACCCAACAATTTTCTATAAAGATTGACAAACCAAAACGACCCACTAATTTTATAAGGAGTTTGTCTAACCAAAAATAACCCAAACTTGCTAAGGCTTTGAAAACCTAATTCACTCAGTTTACAAGAATTGGAAACTTTTAAGCACTCGTTCATCACTCCTAGAAATGGATAGAACACAATCTGAAACAAATTAGGAGACGATCAAATACACAAGAATAATATTTCACATGGAGATGATTAAGCACACAAGAAGAGTATATAACAAGTGTGGCTCAAACATTGATCAAAGCCTTAAAGAACACTTAGAGATTGGTATAGTGATGATTCTAGGTGTTCTTCATTCTTAGCAAAGTCATAAATGAGGTTATTTACAAGCAAACACTCAAAACTAGCCATTTATGACCTTTTGAGGTGCATTTCTTACGGCTAGAAATTTAGTCGTTAGAGGTCATGGTCAACCCCATTACACTAGGTATGTTCAACCCTGCTGCAAGAGAACTAGCCCATCTTGGGCTGGTATGGTCAACTGCCATATACATGACGTAGTCAATTATGCCTCTTTAGCTAGCCCAAAGCACCAAATTTTTGTTTTTAAAACAATTTAAGTTTAAAACAATTTTAAACCATTTCTAAATCTTCAAATATGATATAAACAAATTAAAACAATTCTAAGTCTTGAAAGTAAATTATATCAATTAAAAAATAATTTACAACAATATGTCAAGACTTCAAAAATAATTTTGAAAGAATTAATATCCAAGTTGAAATCTTTTGAAATCAAGTTTTAAAACTTAAAATAAAATCAACTTTGAGCCAATTAAACTTGATAAACTTCTCATGCATGCTCTAAGATCATGCATGTTTAGAAATAAAAATAAACCTATTCGTCATGCTTGTTGATGCTTTTTCTTCAATCTGTAAGCTCTCAGTAATATAATCCATCTTCAAATTATCTTAATATGCTAAAGTATTACTTCTAAATAGCACTGCATACTCAAATAAATTATTAGCAATTAAACAATTAATTGTTTGTTACCTATAAAACAAAAATAAATATATCATTTGAAACCTTGAAGCTGAGATCACTTGATGTGCTCTCTAAAGCAACATATAATCTCATTTGAATCTTGCTAGCAATTCTAGACTTGGAATACCCTGTTAGGATCAATGCTATTAGGTTCAGGTTTGCAAGGTTTGTTTAGTATATATTTGCGCTTCTTGTATATTAAGTTCTTTTTTCCAATCATTAAAGTTCTCCCCCGGTTAGGGTTTTTATTAAGTATCATATATAATGAGTTAATTTTTGTATAATTCATATATAACATGCATTAATAATAACCAACATAATAATATTTAGTTTTATGAACATACAACAATGTAAGTATGTCTGTACACAAAATCTTGAAAATACATACATTACGGTAATAATTTCTAGCCTCGTTCATGTCAATTACCTTAGGGTAGTCAAATATAAACTAGTCTAGAACACGAATCCTATCTGATTACTACACTAATATTAACTACTATTGGAAAATTACGTTTCTCTTTTGGTGTGGGCAACATATTGGGTAGTAATTATATTATGACTATTTAATTATAATGGGCTGTTTTAAGTGAGCTATTTATGAAAAGCATAGGCTACTGACAGGGTATAGGTTTAATGAGTAGATACTCAATATTGACCTAACTAAGTTTTATGGGACCCTATTAGAAAAGTATATTAAAGCATTATAGGTTATGATCCCTAAGACATCAAATCATTTTCTAGCTTTCTCCTCTCCCCATCAAGAAGAGAAAGAACCTATTGAAAAACAAAGGTAATTTGATTGAGGAAGACAATAGCTCTTTCATCTCTCGACATAGAAATTTCGCAAAAGAACCGATAGCTGCTTGCATGGATACAAGTATTTATTTCTTAGTCAATTTCTTGATAATCTAGCGTGATATGATCTTAAGACTGTGGTATTGTTATACTAGAGTTTCATAGTTTTATAAATATCTAGAATAAAAAAATTTCTAACAAGTGATATCAGAGCAATTATCATGTTAAATTATTGAGAAAATTTTCCGCTCTAATTTTCGGCCTTATAGCCTTCTTTGGTAATATATTCATCATTTAACGTGTGTGTGTATATATATACATACATATTCGTTTCATATTTAGATTTTATGAATCGTGCGTGAGTGTGTATATATACATACATTAAGTGATCATCTTTCTCAAAGTTTTTTTCTCTCGATTAAATTGCTGCCTTTTTCAAGTATGTGTGTGTGTATATATGTTAAAGTGGCTGTTTCCTTGTTCAATGTAGATCGATAGTTGACCCGTGACCAAAAAATAAGGATTTTTTTGTCTGATATTTCAAAATAAATGAAGTGAATAATATGTTGACAAACTAACCTTCATTATGTCATGAATTTATTTATTTTAGAATATTAAGACGTGCATGCTAATTGTTTATACGAATAATGACTGGCTGAAAGAAAGTTACCAAAAGATTCATTCCTTAGAGTGCTGATCGATGACATAGTTATCAAAATTAAGGGGTTAATAATAAAACTTTATTGGCATAATGTATCAAAAAGGAAAATTTTTCTTAATGATTTAAAGTTCAGAAGGTATGCATGTCAGTTTTTAAAGTTCAAAAGATAAAAGAAACCAAGAGGCCGTTTGGTATTGTTTTCAAAATAGGTAAAAGTATTTTTGTTTTAAAAAATGAAAATTTTTAAGAAATTGTACTGAAAGTATTTTTAAAATTTTTGTCTTGAAAAACGTATAAAAACATTTTTAAAAATTCTGATAACAAAAACAAATGAGGTAAAAGTAACCAAAGTTTGGGGAACAAAAATAAATTTATCCACAAATTAAAGTTTATGAGATGGTATTACATAATTGATTATGTTAAAAATTTTCTTATGTCAGGCTAGGAATTCAATTTAGCCTTTTTGAGGTCTAGTTAATATTAGTGATACGTATGGAAAACTTCATGTATTTTTACTGTAATATTATCACACGTGATCATATCAGATTTATTAAAAACTTTAGAATTTCCTGTAAATCTTCATGAAAGCAAATTACTTATCATGCATAAAAATCTCATAATTGAAATTCTTCATGATTTCATGAATAATTTAAATTCATGAACTGCATATAAAATGACACAATCATTGGATGTTTCATTCACTGACATAATTGTCACAAAAATTACACATATAAATAAAAGATGCATATCAAAAAATTGATTAGTATGGTCATGAATTTTGAAGACGTTTAAAAAATAACACTCGTTTTGATGAGAGCCTCTGTCCTTTTTACCCCTCATGATTTTTTTCTTTACAATTTTATCCACACTTTTTTGGAAGGATTTTAGCTATGCTTTTTGGAAATACCCTTTTTGTTATTTCTCTCTATTAAATTTTTTTTTTCTAGAATAGGCCCTGCATATATATATATATATATGTATATATATTCTATTTTCTATAATGGTAAAAACATTAACTTCGAAAGCAATTCTCATAAATATATATATATATATATATGTATAAATTACTTCTTGTCCTGCAAAATAAGCTTTGTTCCCATGTTTATCTGGTTTCTTGCTCTTTCTTTTTCGTACGCTGAGTTTCTATTTTTCTTAAATGTATTACTATTTAAATACCTTTTATGTGTAACGTTCTCAAATTATATTTCCACATATGTACTTTTTTAATAATTTTCTATCTGACTTGCCCCAAAATACTTCATTTCTTTCGCTGACGTGCTCTATTTCTCGCATTAAACGTGCTCTACCTTTTTTTCTTTTCCTTTTTGCTAAACTAAACTCTTAAAAAAATTATAAATCAACAAAGAAAATTAAGCTTTTATAAAAACGATAAATTCCCATATTAACAAAAATAAAAAACTAAATACTCACGTTTGTTTTCAACAAGTAATACGTATATGATAAAAGAAAAGCACAAGAATGCCCTCTAAACAAGCACCTTTTTAAGACTATTCTTTTAATAAAACTACCCATTTAATTAAAGATGTGATTTATTAAAAGTCCAAATCATCCTGTCTTTTTTAATTAAAAAAATAATTTATTAAGAGTCTAAATTACCCTCACATCTCACTTTCTCATGTAGCAAATTAATCCAGTTATCGATGCGGGTTTCGGAGCGTAACTAGTAGGTCCTAGAGCTAGAATTTATCATGTTCCAATATATTTTCTTAAACAAAAAAGCATCAACTGCCTTCGGTCGGCGACGCAAGATGTTGAAGCATAATCTAGTAGATCCACAGCTACAATCCACCAAGTTCCAATATATTTTCTTTGACATGAGAGGCCAGAACGTAACTTAATAGGTTTCGGAGCTAGAACCTACCAAGTTTCAACATATTTTATTTAAACAAAAATGTACCAACTGCCTCTGTTTGCCAACGCTGGTGCTAAAGCATAACCTAGCAAGTTTTGGAGTTGAAAGCTACCAGGTTTCAATATATTTTCTTTGAAACAAAGAAGCACCAAGCACTTTCGATCGCCGACACAAGATGCTGGAGCGTAACCTAATAGGTTCCAGTGCTGGAACCTATCATGTTTCAACATATTTTCTTTGCAACAAAAAAGCACTAACCCCTTTTGGTCGTTGGCGTGGAGTGTCGGAGTGTAACTTAGAAGGTTTCAGAGCTAGAACCCACGAGGTTTCAACATATCTTCTTTGGAACAAAGAAGCACCAATACCCTTAGTTCGTCCTGCGTAGGACGTCAGAGCCTAACCTGGTACGTTCTGGAGTTGATGTTCCAATATATTTTCTTTAAAATAAAAAAATACCAACTGTTTTAGGTCGTCGATGTGGAGTGTTGGAGCGGAACCTGCTATGTTCCGAAGGCAAAACTTGCCAGGTTTCGATATAAAACCAACCATCTTCAAAGCACAAAACAAACAGAGATCTTTTATACGTGAAAATTTCGAAGTGGCATTAAGACGATAACAGATCAAACAAACATGTTACAGGAAACACAAAATTCTCTACCAAATTTGAAGCGAAAAAGCACCGCCAATTTAAACAACTACACCAAATCTCCTTAATAAAATTGAAGAAAAATGTGCATTGTTAAAAATTAAACCAACTGGAACCATAATTACAACCGACTAGAACTACCAAAATGCAACAAAAAAAAAAAAAAGGAAAAAGGCCCAAAATCCATAACGAAAACGAAACAAATCCATAGAAGGATCAAGAAAAGGTCCATGCAATCAGATCCAGAAAAATTCTCTGAGTTAAATCCTACCTCTGATCTAGTCAGATCAAAGCCGAAGAGGAAGCTCGGAATATATGACAATGTAACATCCACCCTTCTCTTCCTATCTTTAGCTATCGACTCAATGATTAGAGTCCTAATCCACGAGTCTGGTACTGAGTCAACGAAATCTTCGTCATTTGCCTCCAACTCGGCTGAGTCAATGATCCAAACCCTCTACAACTTCACGTGCTTCCCCAACATGTGCATTTCTAGCATAACCCCCATCAACAACCCTTCCAAGTCTGATCCAGAGGCCATTTAGCCTTCTATCAAAGTCACCATTGTCGAGACCTCCAGGCTCTTGTCGGCACTTAGATCGATAAACTCTGACGGAAACGACACGATGACTCGCGACTAATGAGATTTGATGGAAGAGGTGTTGACTTGACTCAATGACAGCGACGATTATCGGGGTAGGACCAGGAAGGTAGAGGGACTCCAACAACAAAGAAGTTGAAGTGTAACACCCTCCATCTTAACCAGGAAATATATCCAAAAACACATGCTTGGTCAAGCTGATGAATGCTTTCTTTACGTAAACATGTAGAAATTATAAGAAAGAACTCTTCTTCTTCTTTTTTACATATCATATCATTATATTAAAATTATAAAATGAAAAACTTATAATATTTACAATAAAAAGGAAGATATCTTTTCTAAGACAAGTTTCCAAAACTCTCATTTATACACAAAGGAAATAACAATTTTTAAAACATAATAGTTTTCATTAGCAGCATATGAACATCCTGTCAGCCGTAGCAACTTAAACAACTTCTATTCATACACATCAACATCTGCCATCACAAGAAACTAAATAGGTCATTGCTCAGTAAATAGAATTTATTATATAAATTTATGACCATCACAGTTATGCACAATTTTCTATTGTACCCAGTTTTCTTAAATTAAACGAATTCAATTAAATCTGTCCTTAGGGCCTTGTCAAGTGTAAAACAAAACTTAATACTTGGTAGGCCGTGAGTTTCACAGAACATGTTCTTTTCCAATCAATGTGGTTACACCCTTTTTGGAAGCCTCATGCCTCTAAGGTATGTCGCCACAATCACTTGGGTCCACCATTCCTCCCAGGTATCTTGCCTACCTAGGTACTAAACCACAATCTTCACTTCATCTTTAAGCATATAACATAAGAGTACGATAGATTTTTCCTTCATAAACATGTTCATAGAACTATCACAATCACATAAATTATCCAATCTATTCCATAAAGTTTGAAAACATGATTCTACATAAAATCCAAGAAGATTTAAAGAAAAATTGAAGAATGGAGCTCTTCTTAGTAAGCTTGATGTGCTACAAACCTGTCATATCCATAATATAGCCATACAAGCATTAAAAAAAAAAACCCATTTTAATAATTACACATATACTAATTTGCAATCATCTTCTTGATATGCAAAAATGAAAAAAATTCATAGACTGTAAAATACAAACTCAATGATCATGAAAATTTGTATAATAACATTAAACATATTAAGGAATCTCCCTGCAAAATTTTACATCATTTGAAATTAATCTACCTAGGTTCACAAACAAATAAACTTATTACTAAAAAAATTCTAGCAGCAGAACCTGGTATTGCAAAATTTACCAAAAATTCATCTGTTAAGATTTTGACATGAAAATTTGGCACAACATAGCTCTATCATCCTCAAAATTTCAACTTTAAACTCAGAGTATTCTAGAAAATATGAACTTGAAATCAGGGCTTTTGTACATGTTTTTTTCTCCCAAAATTTTAGCTTAACGTTTTCTTAAACATCATGCTTATACTTACCAAAATTCACATAAAACAGAGCAAATCTGAATTTAAACACTTCCAAATCATGTTTAGATCAAACCACAGCAAGAAAAACACCTATTTACATTCAATTGAACTTTTTTTCACACCATCGAATCAAAAACATCTTTATCACTAAGAAATTTTGCACAAACCAGTCCATAAGCATACAACCCACAAAGTCAAAAAGCATGAAAATACTCCTCTAATTCAAGAAAAACATCTTCTCTTTGCTACTATATAAGTTAACCTCTTCAATTTAGGTTCAAAGTTCAATTTTCTCAAGAAAACTATAATTTTCTGGGTGGTTTCTTCCGAAGTCCAAATTTTCAAGCTCTCAAACCCTCACTTCTTTGGTCTTTTGTTTGAAGAGAGAAGAGGAAACTAAGAGAAAAGCTTTTCTTTTAGTAAGAATCTAACGAGTGACATGAGTTAGAGGTTATATGCAGTGGATTATTGTCTACGTGACAACTATGTAATTGACATATTATAATCATATATATTTTTTATAATTCTACTAATAGCCCCATTAAAAATACTTTTTCACATATATATCCTCAATGTTAATATATGCTTATAAATGTACCACTATTTAGAACAAAGTCATATAAATAGATATCAAATACTAACGTTAACTGTTAATAAATAACCAACTAAATTAAAACATAATAAATCATATAATGAACCAACAATTAAAACGTATTATTTTCAATTATTCGTAGCATATCAATTCTTGCGAAGTAGGTCATCCAATCTTCATTGTAACAAAATACTTAAAAGACTATTAGTTTTCACAGAAATTTCATATAATAAAGTATTATATCATGATTAATAAAATAAAATGTACCACATACTATGCAAATTTAATATATAAAAATGCTTAATATAACCAAACACGTTTGTGAGAATTTTTAGACATTATAAATCTCCCTTCCTTATTAAATTTCGTCTTGAAATTTAACATATCAAATAGATTTGGATACTTGCTTCCCATTTATCTTCTTTTTCCCATGTGGCTTCCTTGACAAAATGACGTCTCTATAGTACCTTAACCAAAGAAATTTCCTTTGTTCTCAACTCTCTCTTTTTTTTTTTTAAGGATTTTCACTAGCTGCTCTTCATATGCTAAATTTATGCTCAATTATAGTGGTTTATACTTCAACACATGTGAGGAATCTGAAATATACTTTCTTAACATGGACACATAGAAAACATCATGTACATTAGCTAATGCAAGAGGTAGACCTAGTTTATAGGCCAAATGTCCTATTCTTTCCAAAATATAAAAAGGTCTTGTAAATCTTGGACTGAGTTTTCCTTTCTTCTCAAATCTTATAATACCCTTCATTGGAGTTGTTTTTAGAAACACATGATCTCCAACAAAAAACTCTAAATTTATTCTTCTTTTATCTGCATAGCTTTTCTTTCTGTTTTTTCCTTTGACGTATCTTTTCTGCTATCTTAGTTGTTCGTTGGACCAACTTTGGGCCCTAAAGTTTTCTTTCTCCAACTTCATCCCAATAAACTAAGGACCTACATTTCTTTCCATATAATGCTTCATTGGGAGCCATCCCAATTGTTGTTTGATAGTTATTATTATAAGTATATTCTCCTAAAGGAAGATATTTGTCCCAACTTCCATGCATATCTAGGACCCATCACTTTGAGAGTGAAATGATGTACTAAAGGCAAGTTCTGTTCCTAAGGCCCTATGCAAACTTTTCCAAAATACAGATGTGAACTTAAGATCTCTATCAGAGACTATAGAAATTGGAACTCTATGCAGTGTAACAATCTCTTTAACATACTCTCGAGCATATTGACCCAAGTTATAGGTAGATTTTACTAGAAGAAAATGAACTAATTTGATTAGCCTATCTACAATCACCCATATAGAGTTAAACCCCTTCTGAGTTCTAGGCAATCTAAGTACAAAATTCATTATAATGTGCTCCTATTTCTAATCGAGAATTGGAAGATGTTTTAATAACCTAAAGTTTTTGGTGTTCAGTCTTAACTTGTTGACAAGTTAGACATTGAGCCACAAACTCCACCACATTTTTCTTTATTTTAGGCCACCAATAATGCTACCTCAAATCTATGTACATCTTCATGCTACCTAGATGTATCATATAAGGAGTACGATGACCTTCTGTTAGGATGTCCCTCTAAATATTCTCATCTATAGGTTCACCTATCCTTCCTCTGTATTTTATAACTCCATCATCTACAATTGAGAAATCAACTTTCTTTCCTGCATCATTTTCTTTTCGTAGCTTATTCATATAAGGATCCACATGCTAACCCTTCTTAATTCTATCTTGGAGGACTAGTTACAACGTCAAGATAGACAACCTTACTTCTTGCCCTTTAGGAATTATCTCAAGCTTCAATCTTCATAAGTCCATTAAAAATTGGCTTTTGAATAACCTAGAAAGTTGAGACTGATTTTCTACTTAAAGCACCAGCAACTACATTTTCTTTTCCACGGTGAGTTGATTACACAATCATAATCGTTCACTGGCTCTAGCTTTTTGCATTGCCGTATATTCAACTCCTTTTACGTGAAGAAGTATTTCAAACTCTTATGATTTATGTAAATTCCACGCTTTTCAGCATATAAGTAATGTCCCTAGATGTTCAAGGCAAAAACTATTACAATTAGTTCTAAATTATGAGTTGGATAATTCTTTTCATACTCTTTCAATTGCCTAGAAGCATATGTAATGGCTTTCCTATTTTGCATCATCACACATCCTAAACCATTCTTAAAAGTATCACTATATATAACAAATCCACAAACTCTAGCTGGTATGATAAATATTGGAGCTGTAATTAACCTGTTTTCAGCTCTTGAAAACTTCTTTCACAAGCATCATTCCAATAAAACTTCACAATTTTCCTTGTCAATGACGTTAATGGACTGGTATCTTGGCAAATCCCTCGACAAATTGTTGATAATATCCTGCCAATCTTAAGAAACTCCACACCTCGGATACATTTATCGGTGTTGGCCAGTTCTTCATAGCCTCTACCTTTCCCGGATTAACAGAAATTTCATTCTTGGATACCACATGCCCTAGGAATGCCATTTGTTCAAGCCAAAATTCACATTTCTTAAATTTGACATACAACTAATTTTCTTTAAGAATCTGCAGCACAATTTTTAAGTGCTCTTCATGTTTTTCTCTACTCTGTGAATAGACCAAGATGTCATCAATAAATACTATAACAAACCTATCAAGAAATTCTTAA
This sequence comes from Artocarpus hirsutus, assembly GCA_946598075.1. Lineage (NCBI taxonomy): Eukaryota > Viridiplantae > Streptophyta > Magnoliopsida > Rosales > Moraceae > Artocarpus > Artocarpus hirsutus. The sequence continues at coordinate 8,303 of CAMOHE010026418.1, read as the reverse complement.
ACACCTAGTTCATTAGGTCCATAAAAGCCACTAGGGTATTGGTTAAACCAAAAGGCATCACCAAGAATTCATAATTCCATACTTTGTTCTAAATGCAATTTTTTGTACATGTTCTTCCTTGACTTTTAATTGATGATATTTAGAGCACAAATCAATCTTGAAGAACATTCAAACCCCTCACAGTTGATCAAACAAGTCATCTATTCATGGGAGTGGATACTTATTTTTGATGGCCACTTTGTTCAACTCTTTATAATCAATGCATAACCATAACATGCCATCCTTTTTCTTCACAAACAATACAAGAGCTCCCCAAGGTGAGTAGCTAGGGCATATAAAATGCTTATCAAATAATTCTTGTAATTGAATCTTCAGCTCTTTCAATTCAACTGGTGCCATTCTATATGGTGCCTTAGAAATAGAGTCAGTTCTGAGTTCCAAATCAATTACAAATTCTATCTCTCGATCAGGTGGTGATCCTAGTAAGTCTTTTGAAAATTCTTCTAGAAATTTTTATACCACATATATATCTTCTACCTTTAATTTGTGTTTCACTGAAGTATCTATAACCCAAGCCAAATAGCCAACACGTCCTTTCTCAACATCTTCCTAGCCTTTATTGTAGATACTACTAGAATTAATCTTTTCCCACATGAACCTTTAAGATAAACGTCTCTTCCCCTAGTAGTTGAAAAATGACACTTTTATTGTTGCAGTCTATGGTGGCATAATATTTAGTTAGCTAGTGTATTCCCAAAATGACATTAAAATCTTTCATATCAGGAACCACGGGATCTACATAAAGTATCCTTCCATGAATTTGAATTTAACATACTCTGAGCATCTGCACTATAATCTCCCCCGATGGAATTGTAACACAAAATCTTTCCCTTAATCTTTCAAATGACATGCTTAATTTTCTCACAAATGATGGAGATGCAAATGAGTGAGTAGCTCCCGAATGCATGTGCAACTACACCAGAAATGAAAATATTAACTTCGACAATGGATAGATTAGCTTCTGCATCTTCATGAGTCATGGAGAGCACACGCCTTTGTACTTTCCTTTAATTACCCTAAAGAGTAGGACAATGCTTCGCATAATGCCCCTGTTTCTTACACTTATAACATTGATTTGTTTCCATAAAACACTTTCCACTATGATTCTTCCCACATGTTGGACAAAGAGGTTTCACTGAAATAGTAGCTGTTGTTGGCCTTTGCTGCTTCACATTTGAATGTTTTTGCTCTACTGTCTTTTAACCTGATGACCACCATTGTCCAAGGTTCTTATTTTTCTCTTCTTCTTTATGTTTCCCTCATCTTGTTATGCAAGTAATGCCTTATCCATAACTTTAGAGTCCGTTTGGTTCATAGATTTGAATAAAAAATTTGAATGAAGATTTAAATTTTTGTAAGAGAAAATACTGTAGCAAAATATTTGAACCGTGATTCAAACCTTGAACCATGATTCGAACCACGAACCAAACGCACTCTAAATAAACTCTATTTCTTCTTACATATGAACATCTCTATTTATCTCTAGATCAAGTCAATTCATAAAACGAACCACTTTTTCTCGATTGTCATTGGCGATGTAAGGAAAGAACTTGTAAAGCCTTTCAAATTTTCTTACATACTCTCTAACCGACATACCATTAACTTGTCTCAATTCATATATTAATGGTTTAATATATGAATTTGTTATAAACACTAGTAGTATTATCCGCAATAAAGAATTTGTTATAAAAGATAGTCTTAAATCTTTCTCAAGTTAATGGTTTATATTCAACGGTTTCTTTAGTTAAGCTCCACCACGTTCTAGCATCATCAGTGAGCACATAAAAAGGACGCAACACTTTATCTTCATCACCAAGCTTTATGTATTTAAATTTACATATCAATTATTTTATCCATTCCTCTGCTGCCATTGAATCCCTGGCGCTATTGAATTTCTTTGGGTTTAATTTAAGAAATTTCTTATAAACACTAGTAGCATTATCTGGTCTAGAAGTAGCAGCAGGTGCAGGTACAGATAAGAGGCTGGTTTGGTTGACATCTTTGTTCTATTAATCTATCAATCTGCCTCGATTGTCTCTCCACCAATCCAATAAGATTTTCCATAACCTGTGCCAAGTCCAGTGACGGTTGACCAGGTAGGTCATTGATATCTCTTGTTTTTCTCTTTGGAGCCATTATTTCATTCACCTGTATAATGCTCTTTTATTCCATGATTCTTAAATAAATACATTGCTATATATATTATCTTACAGCAACTTCAAATAAATCATAGTATATAAAATCTATCGGTTGTTTGAGTTGCTATTTTATTGGACATTTATATGCCTTCAATCAATCTTCAGAAACAATTTAAATAACTCGCTATAATGCTAAAACTATAATTTAACCAAGAAATATGTCCAAAAACATGCGCCTGGTCAAGCTGACGAAGGTTACCTTTGCTTAAACATTTAGAAATTATAAGGAAAAACTCTTCCTTTTTTAACATATCATTATCAATTGATAAAAATTACAAACTGAAAAACTTACAATATTTACAATAACAAAGGAAGATATCTGTTCTAGAACAAGTTCCCAAAACTGTTACATGGAAACAACAGTTTTTAAAACATTATAGTTCTCATTAGCAGCATATGAACATCCTGTCAGTAGTAGCAATTTAAACAACTTCTATTCCTCTACATTAACATCTGCATCAGAAAAAACTAAATAAGCTATTGTTCAGTAAATAGAATCTATTACATAAATTTATAACTATCGTAATTATGCACAATTTTTTATTATACCTACTTTTCTTAAATTAAATAGTTTCAATTAAATCCGTCCTTAGGTCACAGTCAAGCAGAAAACACAACTAAGTACTTGATAAGCCGTTAGTTTCACAAAACCTGTTCTTTTTCAGTCGATGTGGCGACACCCTTTTTGGAAACCTCATTACTCAAAGGTATGTCGTCACAATCATTTAGGTCCGCCAATCCTTCCCGCATCCCTTGTTAGACACGTATGCCCTAAGGAGTAAAAATGTAATATATTTTTGAAGATATATTTATCAATAAAAAATTTATTTGTTATTTATATACCAAATTTTGTCCTCTTTGTGTTCATTTTTGTTAAATGTATGTTAAGCAAAAAAAAGTCTGAGACTGTCGGTCTAAACCTTTAGGAATTGGGCATATGATGGACAGATTATGTGGAAGACACGATTTTTAAGATGAAGGTCTAAATCATAAGATCCGCAATCGTGGGAATAAAGTTGGGTGCTTTATTCATGTAAAGATTGTTATGTTGTCTACATCCCTTTCGGGATATGGTTTGTCTTAGCCATCGGAGGTAGACTCCGTAAATAGAAACATTGGCACGTTATCATAGGTGATGATATGTTAGATCGGGACATAAAGTGAATTGATTTGGATTAATAATTCTGTCTCTAAAAATTGATTCACTTTAGACAATCATTTGCATTGTATCTTAATCCTGAGATGAATAGTGGGCCCGATATCTTCACTTATGTCTTTTGATGTACCAAAGGGTGACACCCACATTTTAATAGTGGTACGCATGCCGGTACGTTGAAGGCATGACTCTTGATAGCGTAGACTTGTTATTCATAAATATGAAATCTATAGCTCCTCTTTAGGAGTAGTGATTTCCTCTTATATGCGTTATCCTATAATTGAAAAACTGAAGCACTCAACCATTTGGATACATAGGTGTAACCGAATGGTATACCGTCTTTGGATGGTAAGTTTTCTGATGGTAAGATGATGTAACGTAAGATAAAAATAATCGGGAAGGTAAGATAGAACTTGTCCTTAAGCCAATTATAGATAATCCTATGAGAATAAGATACACTATGATATGTCTGGAAACTTAACTATATGGGTTTCGTAATTCTATATACTTCGAGAGTATAGCTCCAAACTTTTAGTGGAGTAGCATTGGAGTTGATAATTATAAAATGTATATCTGGGATATTGGGTTTTATAATTATCAAGAGCTTCAACTATATAGGTCCATTAGGTCCTTTTTGCTAGCTCATAAAAATTCTGTAACGATACGGCGTGCTATTCTAATAATTGGTAACTTATGTCAGATTTCTCAGATTGGTTGAACTTTGATAAAATCAGATAATTCATGTCTGTTTATTGGTTGAATTAATTTTGTGATAAAATTAATTCAAGATAAACTTGTTGAATTATTGGGAACGGATAATTTATGTCTATTTATCAATTGGATTAATTTCGAGTTAATTCAAGATAAACTTGTTGAATTATCAGAAATATTTATTTTCTTAAAGATTATCTAGATATGAATATTTTAATCAAATAACTTCTCTATTAGGTTTTTTGAATTAAAACTGAGGCTCTATCCTAAGAATCTCCGGTGAAAAATAAATATTCGCATGGATCTTTTATCGGATGTTCAGCAGGTCGATCTTTAAGTTCGGTCGGCTGATGGAGTAGGTTCGGCAGACCAATCTTTAAGTTCGACCGACAGATGAAGTATGTTCGGTAAGCCGATCTGCCAGTTTAGCCTGCCAACCGACGATAAAAGGATCACGTGTTTTCCATGTGGATGTTATCAGTCGATTCTAATTTAATTTTGATTCAAATTTTTGAAGCCTTATCTGAGAAGGACTGACTTTTAGACCTAACCCCTATAAGAGCATAGTGAGTCTCTTTATTATTTAGATCAATTGAGAGATTAAGAGTGAAACTCTGCTAGTGCGATTTTAAAAACTTTCTGCGAGCTCTTGTTCATAAATCACGAATACTAGCTTTGGGTTCTCTTAATTAGTTGGAAGGAGAGTCGCCTGGTGGAGAGTCTCTTTATCATTTAGATCAATTGAGAAATTAAGAGTGAAACTCTTCTAGTGAGATTTTAAAAACTTTTTGAGAGCTCTTGTTCACAAATCACGAATGCTAGCTTTGGGTTCTCTTAATTAGTTAGAAAGAGAGTCGCATGGTGGAAGAGCTATACATGTGAGCCCACACTCACTCCGATCGTAGATAGAGAATAGCAAAGAATGCCAGTCAGTTGAAGTCCTTCTGGAATGTTACTTCTTTTCACTAATTGACGTAGCTTTTCGGTATTTACAAGATTAGTAAAATCTGGTTAATCTGTGCATATAGCGTGTCAAACTTATGCTTTAGAAAATATTCTGATATAAAAATTTTTAAAATTCCACTGCATACTATTTTTCTAACATCCCTTGCCTACCCTTCATTTCATCTTAAAGCATAACATAAGTGTACAATAGATTTTTCCTTCATAAACATGTTTGTAGAACTATCACTATCACATAAATTATTCAATCTATTCCATATAGAACAAACTTTTCACACACATATTATTGTTCTTGTGAAGTCTGAAAACAATATTCTACTTCCTTGAAATCCAAGAAAATTTAAAGAAAGAGTGAAGAATGGAGCTCCTCTTGGTAAACTTGATGTGCTACAAACTTGTCATATCCGTATTATAGCCATACAAGCATAAGAAAACCATTTTAACAATCACACATATACTAACTTGCAATCATCTTCTTGACATGTAAAATGGAAAAATTCATAGAACTTAAAATACAAACTCAATGATCATGAAAATTTGCAAAATAACATTAAACATATAAAGGAATCTCCCTGCAAAATTTCACATCGTTTGAGGTTAATTTGCCTATGTTCATAAATAAACAAAATAAGCTTATTACCAGTAAAATTTCAGCAGCAGGACCTGGTATTGCAAAATTCACCAAATATTCGTCTTTTAACCTTTTGACACAAAAATTTGACACAACATAGCTTTATATGTCCACTATTATTCCTCAAAATTTTAGCTTCAAACTCAAAGTTTTCTGGGAGATATGAAGCCCGTAATCAAGGCTATTGCACATTTTTTTTTTCTTTCCAGAATTTCATCTTAACATTTTCTCAAAAGTCATGCTTATACTTACCAAAATTCATACAAAATAGATTAAATCTGAATTTAAACACTTCCAAATCATGTTTAGATCAAACCACAGCAAGAGAAACACCTTTTACATTCAATTGTACTTTTTCTCACACTATCTAATTAAAAACATATTTACCTCCATGAAATTCTTCAAAAACCAACTCAAACATTCAACCCACAAAAACCCTGTCAAGAAGCATGAAAACACTCCTCTAATTCAAGAAAAACATCTTACTTTTATTGCTATACAAGTTGGCCTCTCAAATTTAGGTTCAAACTTCAATTTTCTCACGAAAACTATAGTTTTCTAGATGGTTTCTCTCAAGTCCGAATTTTCAAGCTCTCAAGCCTCATTTCTTAAAGGAAGCAGAGAGGAAAGTTTTTCTTTTACTAATAATATGATGAGAGACATGAGTTAGAAATTATATGCCGTGGATAAATATCTAGGTGACATCTATGTAATTGACATATTATAATCATATTTTTTTTATATAATTCTACTAATAACCTCGCTTAAAATACTTTTTCACATGTATATCGTCAATGTTAATACACGTTCATAAATGTACTATCATTTTTAACAATGTCATACGAACAAATATCAAATACTAACTTTGACTACTACTAAAATAACCAACTAAATTAAAACATAATAAATCATATAATGAACCAACAATAAAGACATCATTTTCAATTATTCGGAGCATACTATTTCTTGCTAAGAAAGTCATCGAACTCTTCACCGTAACAAAATACTTAAAATACCATTAGTTTTCACAGAAATTTCATATAATAAAGTATTATATCATGATTAATAAACTAGAATTTACCACATGCTATGCAAATTTATAATATAAAAATGCTTAATATAACCAGATATATTTATGAGAATTTTTAGGCATTACAAGAATGATCCACAGAAGTGGATGAACACGGCTGCGACGAATCAAGAGACGTGCTTAGGTAGGTTGGAGGAAACAGGATCGATGGCTTTTCATGAGGTCAAGGGAGAGGGAGAGTGAGAGTTAGGGTTCTAATTTTTTTTAGAGTAAATTATCAAAAAATAATTAAAAAAGAGACAGTTTCAAAAATGAAAAAAAAATAAAAAATAAAAAATAAAAAATAAAAAATAACAAAGCAAACAGTATTGTTAATAAATACTAATCACAAGGATCATTCGTTGCAAATCTCATATATACCCAAGTTCATAAAACTCACTGCCAATTGGTGTAACCGGAGTTCCCGATGCTTACTCGCCAATAGATTAAGAAGAACCCAATATCAAGCATATCAGTGAAATCCAAAACTCAAAATCTGATTGGCTGAGAAAACCCAGGTGGCATACTCTGTCAGCAATCCAAAACCATCCTATCCTTCCTTACACAAGAGTCAAGAGAGACAAAGTACATTGGAGAGCACCCACATTCAAGCATCCTTATCCAACGCTAATAAGTGACGGCTTTAACATTTTCGCACAAAGCTTAAAAATCAAGAAGAGCACAGCCAATTAGTGCCTCCTTAGGCTCATGGCTCTGCAAGCATCCTCGTTTCTTCCGACTGCTGTCACCATCCACAAAGAGGTAAACAATCTTATTTTTGCAGTTTGGCTAATTCCAAGGTAGTTTTGTCTAGTCAGGATCGACTCTCTCTCTCTCTCTCTTGTGACCCATATTAGTGGCTTCTTTACAGGGGAAGCCCAGTGCTTCTTTTAAGGATGTGGGTTTCTTTGGAGTTTCAGTAACTGATTTTGGTAGAGCTGAATGCAAGTCTTCTCTGGTAAGCAGTATAGTTTTATAACTTTGTTAATTTTAGATACGACTTCAAATATTTTTAAAATGAATGTATAAATTCAAAATAGCATCAGCAATCTTGAGCGTCTACTTTGCATAGAAGAAAAGGGCAAATATGGAGTGATTCTTCTTTCCTTTGATAATGTGTGTTTACTTACAAAACCAAAACCAGTAACGAGAATTTTGTAATCCTCACAATAATGCAAAGAATGAAAAAAGAGAACGTGAATCCTTACATTTCGTGGCATTGATGCCCTATCAAAAGAGTGAATACCGAACTTTTTTCGATGTCTAAATTCAAATGTTAAAATTTAATAGTTGTTTAGTTAGAAAAAAGACATTTTGGTAATTATATTAACAGGCTTTAATATTTTCCAGTTAGTTAATACTAGAAAAGGAAACGAAATTGTTTTATATTATATCATCAAATAAATAGATAAACAACTAGGAATGGAATGAATTCATTCCTAGTTCTTTACTTTCCTTTCTAATACCAAGACCTTTCTCATTACAATTTTTACAGTTCGGTGAACCCACTCTTAA
>CAMOHE010026414.1:0-21796 GCA_946598075.1 Artocarpus hirsutus | reverse complement strand
CTGCACTCTCGAACTCTATAGAATTACGAAGCTCGTATAGCTAAGTCTCCATGACATATCATAGTGTATCGTTTCCCGATAGGATTATCCATAATCGGCTTAAGGACAAGTTCTGTCTTACCTTCCCGATTATTTTTACCTTACATTCCATTATCTCACCATAGGAAAACTTACCATCCAAAGACAGTATACCATTCGGTCACACCTATGTATCCAAATGGTTGAACGCTCCAGTTTTTCAATTACAGGATAATGCATATAAGAGGATATCACTACTCCTAAAGAGGAGCTATGGATTTCATGAATAACAGGCCTACGTCATCAAGAGTCATGCCTCCAACATACCGGCATGCATACCACTATTAAGATGTGGGTGTCACCCTTTGGTACATCAAAAAACACAAGTCAAGACAACGGGCCCACTAGTCATCTCAGGATTAAGATACAATACAAATGATTGTCTAAAGTGAATCGATTTGCCAAGACAGAATTATTAATCCAAATCAATTCATTTTATGTCCTGATCCAACACATCGTCACCTATGACAACGTGTCAATGTTTCTATTCACGGAGTCCACCTCCGATGGTTAAGACAAACCATCCCCAAATAGGAATATAGACAACATAATAATCTTTACATGAATAAAGCGCCCAACTTTATTCCATCGATTGCGGATCTTATGTTTTTAGACCATCGCCTTAAGAATCGTGTCTTCCGCATAATCTGTCCATCATATGCCCAATTCTTAAAGGTTTAGACCGATAGTCTCAGACTATTGTTTGCTTATCATACATTCAACAAATATGAACGTAAAGAGGACAAGATTTGGTAAATAATAAATTCTTTATTGATAAAAATGTCTCCAAAAACATATTACATTTTTACTTCTTAGGGCATACATGTCTAACAAAGGGGTTATTAGTGTTATGATCCCATGACTAGGACCTTTTTTGAGACAAAAAATGCAAGATTTATTAAGTAAGTTGAGTTTGAAGAGGAGATAAGATAAGAGACATTGTTTTTAAAGAGGAATTCATTTCTCTTCCTACTATTGCTATTAGCAATGATCAGGCTCCAATTCCTAACATTGTTCAAAATGTAAATCTAGAATATTAAGACAATGTTGTGTAGCTCCCTATCCAAAATGAAGAAATTGCTCCTGAAGAGCAAACTCAACAATCTCGCGAGGCTATGATCCACTAGAGTAAGAAAAAATGATGTTCTAGATGACTATGCCATCTTTCTCTAAGAACATGAGGTTGACATAGAAATAGAGGAAGATGATCCAATCAACTTCCATCAAGTCAAACAGAGTACTAACTCTCAAGGTGCGAAACCCATGAATCATGATGAGATGAAATCCATAAAGATAATGACATTTGGGATCTCGTCGAATTGCATGAAAGTGCAAAACCTATATTAGCTACAAAAGGATATTTAAGATCAAGAGGGATTAAAAAGGCAACGTTGAGAGACATAAGGCTCATCTAGTTACTAAAGGTTTCACTCAGAAAGAAGGCATTGATTATAAAGAGACTTTTTCTCCAATTTCAATAAAAGACTCTTTTAGGATCATAATGGCACTTATGGCTCATTTTGATTTTGGGCTATATCAGATAGATGTAAGGACTACGTTTCTCTATGGTGACATTAATGAAATGATATATATGGTATAGCTAGAAAACTTTGTATCCGGTAACCCAAAGAAGGTGGTCTGTAAATTGAAGAAATCTATCTATGGGTTTCAAACAGACTTCTCATCAATAATATCACAAATTTCATCAAGTTATTGCCTCGTATAGTTTTAAGGCAAATAAAGTTGATGATTGTATATACCATAAGTTCAGTGGAAGTAGATATATATTCTTGGTGTTATATGTTGATGACACACTGCTTGTTAGCTGCGAATAGGCCTACTACATAAAACCAAGAGATTTTTGACAAAGAACTTTGAAATGAAAGATCTTAGGGACGCATCTTTTGTATTAGGCATACAGATACATCGAGATCACTCTTGAGGTATCCTTGGATTATCACAAAAGACCTATATCGAAAGAGTTCTCAACAAATTTGGCATGAAGATTGTATATCAGGAGATGCCCAATTGTTAAAGGAGACAAGTTTAGTCTCAGTCAGTGCCCCAAGAATGAGTTTGAAAAGAAAGAAATGCAAAAAATTCCTTATGTATTGGCTATAGGAAGTCTTATGTATGCTTAAGTATGTATGCATCAAATACTGCGTTCATAGTAGGAATATTAGGTAAATATTTGAGTAACCTTGGGATGGATCATTGGGAAGTAGCAAAAAGGGTTATATGTTATTTGCAGAAAACAAAAGACTATATGCTTACTTATCAGAGATCGGAGCATTTAAAGATCATTGGATATTCTTATTCCAATTTTGTTGGATGCCAAGACAGTAAAAGATCCACGTTAGGCTATATTTACTTGCTAGCTAAGGGCTATTTCCTAGAAAAGTGTTAAGCATATAATCATAGCTTCTTCCACTATAGCAACTGAGTTTATAGCCTGTTATAAGGCATCTAACCATGGAAAATGGCCACAAAATTTTATCACTAGGCTGAGTTTTGTGAATGGTATTGGGAAACTGTCAAGGATATATTGTGACAATAATTCGGATGTGCTTTATTCCAATAACAATAGGAGCTCTACGAAGTCAAAGCACATAATCATTAAGGGCACGTTTGTTATCGGTATTTTTTGAACTCAATAAACTCAAATTTGGATTTGAATATAAAGAATCCTTTGGATACATGGTTTCCCCAAAATCCAAATCAAATGAGTATAAATAATCCAAGTTTTTTGAGTACTAACTCTACCTAAACTTTTGATATTTGGATATCTTTGTTACAGTAAAAACTAAAAATCTCTCTCCTATGTTTGAGGAAAGAAAATCATAACTTCTTCATTTAATATCCAATTGAGATGATTCTTTTTTGTTGTGTTCCTAGTGAAGAAAGAATAAATTAAAATCTATATTGTATATTTTTTAGGATCATTGACATTAAGATTTTATTAGATTTGTTAATAATTCAAAAACTATTTTCACTAGCTCTCCAAACATAGATTTCAATTTTATTCCATACTTAGATTGAAACTTAAATGCACATCCAAGCGTCAATTTGGATAACAATCAAATCACTAATTCAAATCATACAACTCAAATCAAATCACTAATTCGAATCTATTTACCAAACAGACTCTAAGTTTCTTGTTGTAGAGAGAAAGTTCAAAGTGGTCAGGTTTCTATAGAATATATTAGAACAAACTCCATGATTGCAGATCCACTCACTAAGAGTTTACTACCTAAGGTGTTTCATGAGCACACTGCGCGTATAGATATTGTTTTATTTGTCGATGTGCATGTCTAATGGGAGTTTATGTTTTGGTATTCTTTTGTTCCAAACACATTTTATATTTATTTTCTATAGAACAAGGTAGCTTTTTTATTTACAAACTCTAAATTAAATTGTTTTTATTTATGATCTCACTAAACAATAAGGTATGACGAGTTGGAAGTAGGCATACTTAAGATCACATTGCATGTAATTTCTATGCTACGCATCCATACTTGATTTATGTCATTAAATATGTTGGCGTGGTGACCATTGATGGGTCTACTTATGAGTATATGCAACGAAGGTTACTTTGATCCCATTCTAATATAGTAGATGGACCAAATTGTAATGAATAAGATATTTCAAGGCAAGATAGCATTTTCAGTACGCACTCAAAACTATATAATATAATTGTTTTAGGAAACATATGTAGCCCAAGTGGGAGATTGTTAGATTTATTATTTAATATCTTATATGGGCTTATATATTTAAGTGACAATTATATTATGGGCTCTATAATTTAATAGGGCCTAATAAGTGATCTATTATTTTGGGCTCTATAGAAATCTATTGGGTATGGGCTTTAAATAAGTAGAACCCTAATTCTAATCAGAGTAGGAAAAATGTGTGATGACCTTTCATCTTTCAAGTTGTAATTTAGTACCTTTCTTACTTACATAGCTAAGAAAATATAGAATATATTTTTTATACACACATATATGTATAAACCTCTTTTTCGTTTTTTAATGATATAATTAACATAATATTTCTCAAAAGATTTTGTGTTACTTGTACTACATCGTACCTTATATTTGATATTTACAACAAGTTTCAAAATTATGTAATATATATATAGAGCGAAAACATTCCTGTAGCGATATCCATACCCTTATCTACACATTACTCATGATCCATCACCACCTCATCAATGAATCTATTTTGACCTTTTGGCTGAATTACCTACAATATGAAATAACTAGGTGAGCTAATGCTCAATAAATCTAAACATAGCACACATGTATAACCTACTTATATGCATGATCCATTTATGCTTGTTTATGGAAATTTATTATTTTTTTCATATCTCTAACTTAACTAGAGCCCAAGTGTTCATACCTTATGCACATATGGGTCATCATAACACCGAAACCAGAACATAACTTAGGACTCCGCTTTGAATCGGGAGTTAATACAACACTTTTCTTCTTATCTGGTGATTCGATTTACCAATTCGTTAACTTAGGTTGACATATTATGCATGATGATTTATAATAAGTGCACATCATACACATTTCTTTAAATGCATTAAATACATTTATACATTTGTCTGGTAGACCACTTTTCTTCTTGTCTTATGATTCAATTTACCAGTCTGTTAACTTAGGTTGACATATTATGCATGATGGTTTATAATAAGTGCACATCATGCACATTTCTTTAAATGCATTAAATACATTTGTATACATAAAATTTTCCCCAAAAAAACCCTTTATTCCATACTATAGGTAGGGTTTGAATTTACTTGGGAATGCTATAGCATTAACAGACTTTCGGTTCCTCTGTTAACTGTCTAAGTGTCTAAAAAAAATTGGTGAGCTTGTGCACCTCCAACAAGCTTGATTTTATCAACCTTCCTTGAAAGTTTGAAAGGTCTTGAACTTGGTTCTTGGGATTGAACTTTTCTCTTATTTGGAGGATGAATCTTTGGGTTTAATTTTTGAAGCAAAATTTTTGGGGAAGGGAATTATGGTTGCTAGTTTCTGGAGGGTGAAGCTTGAAGTAATTTTTTTGGTTTTCTAGTGTCCAAGGCTTTTATAAATGATTACATTTTTACAAAAAAAAAAAAAGATATAATGACTCATCATGCTTATTCACGCCTTAATCATCATTAAGGGTAAAAGTATATTTAATCTTGGCATGGTAGGATTGGGCCATCTCAAGAGGTATGGTGGCTTGATCTCCACCCTTTAGGTGTCCTTTAAAACTACAGAAATATGTACTTAAATAGCCTAAAATATTTTAACTTATTCTTTGGTTCACTTTTCTAATCTCAACACAGTATTTCATATGTCTGTGTTTTTACTTAAACAGTGTACTTACACTACATCATGAATTTTTTACACCATTTTGGGTTATAATATAATTTTCTACTTTATCTAGCACTTTAATCATTTATTAATTTATACCACAATACTATAATTAATTGTGATATAAATTTCATTTTAAGGATATTATTCACACATTTTTGAACATTTAAGCTCACAAAATTTGTATTTTAACAATATCTAAAATTGCACAAAATTCAGAAACTAATTTCCTATTAATCTTGTTCATATATACATTATCGTAGTTTACAAAAGTACGATTTATAAAGATAAATTCATTAATTAAATCTAAATAAGTGTTGAATTTAATGATGAATTTTTCTTGAGCGTTACATAATGAGATTCTACTTTGACTTAGTATGTAAAGAGACTATAGCCCTCAAGTCAAATTTACGTATAATTTGCTCTCCTCCTCCCTTTCCCATTTAAGAGAGAGATTCTTTGAGTACTAAAGACAGATTTGACTGTGAAAAACTCCATCTTACTCAAATTTCATCATCATGTATTTATGTATGCATTCTCAATTATTATTCTTAACAATTTGACATGATGTTTTTAGGATTTAGGAATATGGTGGTAAATTATATTTATGATTAATCTAACACCAACTATTATAGTATAAAACTCTTTATGTTACAGTGAAAAGTAAAAGTTTGTTGCAGTATACAGCGCTCACATGCTACAATATTTAAGTTTCAACTTTGTTTTCAAACTCTCTCGTAATCATTGCACATAACATTGATTATATTATGTCTCTTCAACGTCACTTAGTAGTTGTCATTATGTCTTTTTCTTCTGTATGCTATGTTGAACGAACCATACAGATCATAACAAAAGCATATATATGTCGAGTTGGCATGAGTTTACAAATTAAGGTTTATAAGCTAAGAAGGATTACGCATGCTGACGGGAATCTGAAGAGGGGCTTTTGCCCACTAGTCCTAGAAAGCAAGCTTAACTGGGACACCACGAAAATCGTCATGACCCCAAGAAAGATGATCAAATTAAAGAAGAGTAAAAAAAAAGCATCTAATTAAAGGTGTTTGTGTGTGCGTGTAACTGTGTTGCACTTTCAATGAACAGGGAAAGGGCTGAGAAAACGACAACGGAACAAAAGGCGCGAAGAAAACAAGGGAAAAAAAAATTCAAGGAAAAGTTAAAGGGAAAAAGAAACTTCCTTTGCCTTGGCTTTAGCTTTGCATCATTGATACGATATTTGATTCTGATCTCATAATATTTTGCTTGATTTTGGCCTCGCATTTATACTCGCGACACGCTTATCAAGGCAAGAGCGCATGTTATCTTTCCGTTTTAAGACTTTTCTCTTTTGTTTTGTTTTAGGATTTTTTTGAAATAAAAAAAGTATGGAGAATGCAACCAGGTTCATGGGGCCCACTTGTCCAGAACAAGAAGAGTAGGACGAAGAATTTGACAGGCGCATGGGATATTTTTGGTTAATTGCTTTCGGCTTCACTAAATGTCAATTTTTGCGGCTCATGCTCAGCCACTCCATTCCTTTTCGGCAAGCGCTCGAACGCCTGACTATTAGGGTGTTTGAAAAGACAATAAAAATTAATAGTTAGAATTATTTTTATTGTAGTATATGAGAGTTTTATATTGTAATAATTTTTTTTATTATTATTATAACATATGAGAGCTTTACACTTTAATAATTTTTTTTGTTATTACTATAACATATTGTTTATAACTGAGTTTGTAGTGAAAACTGTAGTTCCCACTACTCAACTAAACAGAGAGTATAATGAGCTGTTGCATGCTTTTTACATATTCTTGTTCTTAATACGGCTAGAATTAATATTGATTATAATAACAAAATAAGTTTGAATTATATTTTAGAATCTAAATTTATGTTTGATAAGTTTATTCAAATATTAATTTTAGTTAATTTTAAAAAAAATAAATTTAAATCATAATTTATGATTTGAACTATAAATAGATTAAACAATAGTTTTGCTTTGAACTGAAAAGAAAAAAAATAGTTGAAACTACTAGCTCAAACAAGCGTCAAGAGTGTCACTGTCAGTTTCTATTATACTTCCAAATCCAACCTCACATTGACACAACTTGAGCATGCATGCAATGCTATTATATTAGCATGTCATCTTATTATACTTCCAAATTTTGCCGCACATCAATCCATTACCTACTTTTTTATTGAAATAAATATACTATTTACGGTAGTGTAAATATCATATTAAAGATTATACATTAAACTATTACACATATAAAGAGGAATTCAGCTGTCTTTATGTTTTGTTATGGAATATATATTTTGCTAACATACATAACAACTAACAATGCACTCGAAGTGATGAATAACAAGGCTCTATTGCATTTGAAAAGGAAGATTATTTTCAAGACAATCTAATGTCCGTTTAGTGAGTGAATATAAAGATTTATACTTCGTCTCAATTATACAACGTTAATTTATGCGTTTTCTTTCTTAATGTTTTATCTTAGAAGGCAGCAGTATCTCAAAAAAAAAAGAAAAGAAAAAAAATTTAGTTTTGTGGATCCAATAACAACTCATATCCTTGCTGGGTTTGAATGAAGTGGACCTCGGTTATGTTGGGTTGGGTTGAAGCACCTGATCTATCGGGCTCTGGGCCAACAAAATCATCTTCTGCCCACAGAATAGATTTTTATTTTTATTTTTATTTTTGACAATAGTGTATTTATGTTTGTGGTTGGTAGTAAAGCGAGGTGTCGGATTTTCCTTGCAAGCTTAAAATCATCGTCATCGTCATGTCTGTTCGTTCAGTAAAGGACAATTTAACACACGGAGTTTAATAATTCAGCAGATGATAAGTTGACGGTTAAGCAAGTGAGTACTGTTGAGTTAGTCTTCTAATCAGGCGATATATATAGAGAGAGAGAGTAATTAATAATAGTAAATTAATTAAAAGGGGAAATGGCGGCGGCGTTAGGAGCGGTGGAGGCGTCGGATTATCCCAAGCTTTATCCACAAATATTCCAACAAATAGTGGTAGAAGTAGAAGTGGAAGTGGATCAAATTCATCAACGAGGTTCAAGTGCAAGGCCGTCGGAGATATCAAGGAATTGATGGTCCTTGGACTGTCCATCCCTCCGATGTTCGAGAGGCACGTAGGTTATAATTTTTTACTTATTCATGATATCAGACTCGCTAAGGTTTCTATTAGTTGGAATTAGTTGGAGGTATCTTGCTCAAAATTTTTAAGAAATGAGTATTCCAAAACATTGAATTAGAAGAGCTCAATCTTAACGCTCAAAGAATATTTAAATACGCGTTTATGAATTAATTGAATCGATACATTAACAAATCCATTCCACTTGAATCAGTAGTATTACTATTGAATCAATACATCGAAACAAAACGAGTGGAATCATATTGAACATTTCCAACCTCACATTCTGTTGTTAATTATAACTCTTTCTTAATAATCCGAGCTCTATTTTTATTATTTTTGTAGCAAAAGAATTTTCTAATTAGATCAAACTTTATTGTTTGTAGGTGATATCAGCGGCTGCCTCATTTGTGGCTTTCTTACCAGATAACATTAGGGGGTTAATTGAGCACAATCTTGACTTGTTGTACGTAATTGCAGGAGGTGGATTGGGGTTGTCATTGGTTTTGATTCAAGTATATTAAGCGGACACTAGAAGCGTTGTGGGGTTGGTTCTGCAGTGACCTACACGACCTTGGCCGCACCGGCGGGGCAGGGGCTTGCCGGTTTGTCGGTCCCCTCTTTGCAGCGCTGACCAGTCTTGTCTTCAAGGAAGGTAAAAGATACTGTCACGTTGACAAAAAGTAAAAAACTGAATCCTGCTTGTGGCGGTTTTAATGTACTGCTACTTATATGGTGACTAATCACCATTAGTGGTGATAAATAGTAATTTCCACTTCGTATGTGCTGTGTCTACTATCTTAATCTTTATTCTGAATCCAAACCCTTCCTCCTTACATTGTATTTTGTATAGGCCCGTCTATGGTTGATTCTTTTTGTTCAACAATACCAAAACAGGTCTTTGTTATGGAAAGCTTGAAGCGGGACTTTCTCACATTCATAATACCCTCTGTTCTTCTTGGCCACCTGGTGTTCTTCTCGCCTCTTCTTCAACGTAGTTTTTACAATGTTGTTTTGTAGCTTTTAATAAAAACTTTCTACGATTTCCGTTTTCTTTTTGACTAGTCCAAAATAAACAAGTCTTGGATTTTGATGAGCTTGGCTTGAGACGCAGACTGGTTTGATGGATAATGGGTAAAATTGACACTCCTTGGTCCGTGGATGGCGCTTTTTGTTATATTTGCTGGGAGGAAGTTTTCTCAACCAATCAAGGCAAGTCTTTTCAAGTTCTAAATGAGAAAGATTTGCGCTAATGAAATCAACTTAATTAGTGATCAATGCAAAGCCCTGATTTAATCTTTTACAAACGGGTGTTTTCTTCCCAGGATGACACCGGTGACAAGTCCGTCTACATGTTAAGTTCTCTCCTAGAAGATGAAAAAAAGGTGTTGATTGAGAAGCTTGAGCAACAAAAGTTGGGCCAGAATCATGATTAGAAAGAAATATAATAAATAATACTTAACAAGGTAGAAAGGAACTTGAGGCAGCTATGACATTTTCATTCTGCAATATTTCATCACAAAAATTTAAAAAGCATCATGCTTTTTTTTCCAAAATGCGTCCTAGTTTTTCTCCGTTAGCTAAATCACAAAACAAATGTTTTTGGCCTGCAAACTCCAGCGCTGGACCATTCCAACCAAAAAGGGGAAGCAAACGTAATATATATATATATATATATATATATAGAAAACGATGGATATGCAATGTTCTGAAACTAAAGAAGACTAAAAGGCCCATAAACTCAAAACAATGTATCAGATGCCTAAGCGGCCGCCAGTTTGGCCCTCTTGCTCCTAGTTGTCGCACCAACATTCACCAATGGCAAATTGCCTCCATTTTCAGATTTCTTCTGCTTGTGAGTCTGTTTAACTTTGCTCTCCTTTTTGTTTTCTTGAGGGTTCACAATGTTTTCTGCGTTCTCATCATTGGCAACATCATGCTGCACAAGCGATGCCTTCACATCTGATTGAGGCTTCACAGGACTTTGTATTTTTTCGTCGTTGGCGCCATGTTCAGATTTCTTTCGCTTGCGAGTCTGTTTGGCTTTGCTTTCTTTTGGGTTTTCTCGAGGTTTCACGATATTTTCTGTGTTCTCATCGTTAACACTGTCATGCTGCTCAAGCAAAGCCTTGTCCTCTGATTGAGGGTTCACAGAATTCTCTGTTTTCCCATCATTGGTGCCAATTTGCCGTTCAATGGATGCCTTGACAACCAATTTAGGACTGCGGCTGTTTGCTTTCTCCTGCTTGGAAGTAACATTAGTGTCAGATTCTACAGAATTGTTCTCGTTGGCTTCTTCCTGAGCCCCATTTTCGGTTTCATCATCATCGTCACTGATTCCATGCTCTTCCTGCACATCATCACCATCATTGCTTGACGACTCTCCATTCTCTTCCAACTCTGTGTCCTTTTGCTTAAGTGATTCTATGAGACCCATCAGTTCTCTGTTAATCTGTCACGATAACAAAGAATCGGAATGAGATACACCTTCCGAATAATATGCTGAGCAGGAACTCTTACCATTAGAGTATTTTAGCATTATGAAACCCAAAACTATGTTTGGTATGAAGGAAAAGACGAGAAAGAAAACAACGGTAGAGGGATTGTTTGATGGAGAATAGAACAGACTTGTTTGGTAGGAGGGAAAAGAGGATTAAATGGAAACATATACCAGTGGATCTGGTATCGTACCATTTTTGAACTATCAATATTTGGAGGAAATATCGTGTAGGAAAAAAAAAAAAAAAAAAAAAAAGCTCTAACAATGGGTAAAACAGAAATAATGCAAATTAAATATTTTTTTTTCTTTCTCATATGCGAAACTCACTGGGAAAAACCAATATCATTCCTACCATTCCTATTTTCCATCTCTTGTGCTTTTTCTTTCCTAACTAAATGGAGTGTACTGATCAGATGTCATACCTGCGGATTCTGGAGAAACTCAGCTATGTCATTGTTGCAGGATGAGTGAGGGCATTTCATGACATTCTTCTGAGCTCGCAACGTTCTTCTGCCTTCACAATTCCTTTGTCTCACAAGAGTTTGACCGGCAAATGCACCCTCAAGGCAACCCTTGCAGAAGTTATGAGCACACGGGGTTGTTATTGGAAGATTCATCACTTTCCGACAGATATTACAGCTAAACTCTGCAAATCCCACAATTTGCTTCGTAAATGCATGAAGAGGGCAGCATGATGCTTGGAAAAAGGGAGCATATTGAAAGCCACAAATGTATAAACACAGGTTAAAATATAGAATATGTTAAAACTACTGTGCCTTTTAAAAGCCTTTCTCTCACAGTACTGTTCTGAGCTCTGCGTTTAAATTTCCTCCTTTCTTCTCCAACATTAACCAAATCATCAGTATTCACTCGTTTTTTGCTGGGTGGTGGAGGCTTCTTCCACAGCCAGCGACCCTTTTCCTCCTAGCATGATACATTTAGCACACGTTATAACGTTTTGAATTATTAGCTCACTCAGAGCTGAAATCTTCAACCAGGGAAAAAAGAGAGGTTTTTCAAACTTAAATTGAAACAGCACCGACTTACATCATAGTCCCAGGCTGGAGATTCCTTTCGTTCAGTCAGATCAATCGCTATATTCAACTCCGGAATATTTGGCAGTGGCCTGGGAAGATCCCCATGATCATTGCTGCATATTGATTTACCAAAGAATTAGGCCCAATCAATGGGGAGAGAGAGAGAGAGAGGAAGACTATCAGCAGACCTTGTCCATGGAGCTGGCTCATTGTCACATCTAACAAAAAGATATCTGCATACCTTATAACCCTAAAACCCCAAAAAAAAAAAAATATAGTCTCAGTGGTCAAAGAAAGCAAAGGCAGAAAGGCCTACCAAACTGATCGTTAAATATTTCTCTTGCAATCCAATGCATTTTTATCTTACTTGATTTCCGTTTTTGCGCCAGCATTTCTCAATTCTGTAAACTCCATCATAGCGCACTCCTGTTTCCGGCGCATAAGCTGAGCGCTTCTCCTTGTGAGACCTGCCAGGGGGGAAAATTTGTGGTAAGAGAAGAAATTTTTGCCCTACAGAAACATCGTGTCAGATCTTTAAACTAGTTCTCTACATCTGCAAAATGGTGAGTGCAAGAAAGAAACTCAAGTAGGAATAACTCATTCTGATTGCCTAAAACTCAAGCAGGAATAGCTCATTCTCATGTCTAACCCTTTTGTACAGTTTATTTTAATAATTTCATGATTGCAAAGACAATTTATTCAACGCCAAACACACCTGACAACTCGGACAGGATAACCTTTTCGGCAACTAACACGCAATGCTTCATTCAACTTTTCAAACTTTTGGTCAAAAGAATGTGTAACATTTGTGCGTTTATTGCCACTGAGGTCCCTCCCACCACTGCCAATTACAAATCAGAAGATGGTAATTAGACATCATAACATTGAAGAAAAAAAGGAAGAAAAGAAAAAGAGGGGGGCCTTGAATAATCAACATGAGAAGTATAAGGCTTTAGTAACCCTGCAACCTTAGCACAAAGTCAATCAAAAAATAGGCATCACTTTCTAAGCGAAGACTAAAACCGTAATACAATTGGGGATCTGGTTTTACAACGTAGTAATAGATGTCTACTGCTAATCAACTCAAACATACTTATCGGATAACACATCAAAAGATGAAACACTATAAGGCAAGCAATATCATACCTGCCAGTATAAAGGAACCACTCGCCATGATCTTCATCATCTTCATAACCTCCAGAAAGAGCCACTGACTGGGAACCATGACCTGACTGGCCAGCAATCCCAGCAACATGAGGAAGATGGGTCCCCCATTGTCTGCATTCCATCCTATCCTCCCACGATTCCCCGACCAACACACCCTGATTCCTTGTTGGATCATTTTCTGCAAGAATGGGGCCAAAATGATCAGGAGGAGCTGTAACAAAGATCTTTCCAGAGCAAGCATTGGCCTTTCCTGACTTTTTTGCACGCTCAGTCGTGAAGCATTTGTCTGGACGGTTCTGATTGTGAACAAAGTGATAAACTTTGGGTTGTCCCACTTGAGCATTGGATTTGGAGACCTTGGCCATTCTGATGGCCATGACAAGTGCCGAGTTGATGCGAGGATTGCTAGCCACCCTTGGGGGGATTGAGTTGCGGCAATTTGCACACGTGCGCTTCCCCTGCCCAACCCATTTCTGGAAGCACTTGAGGCAAAAGTTGTGCCCACAGGGTGTCTGCAACCACAAAGCAACCAAGTCACAAATAGAACAACGAAATGGTATTCAGGCAAACAGTTGAAAATCTCCCATTAAGATTCTAACATGGGAGTACTCCGAAGTCACCTTGGCATTTTATTTCTCTGAAGGAAACAGAACCAGTGATAAAAGTGAGATATATGTGGAATGAAAAATGCCAAGGCAAATAATATGGGTCGGTACTCTCATCAGCGCTGAGAACAAACCACCTCGTTTTCTACTCTTTTCTTCTTTTTAGCCACTCATTTCTAAGACTCAAGCTCACAAGGTGCCTGAATCGACAGAGAACAAATAACAAGTAGAACAGAGACTAAAATGGAAATCATGCATTGCAATCTTCTAATAAAAGTGGAAAGAAGCGTAGGGGCTGTGAGGCTTAGTGAATAAATTTTAGTACTTGTGCTTGTATAGGTTAGGGATTCAAAATCCTCCGCACGACTTTAATTTTGATCCTTCTAAAATTAGATATATCGGAGGAAAGAATCATAACAAACGCAATAAGAAAAAGATCGCCTTTTCTCATCTATGCTTATATACCACATCCTTAATAAGGGAAATCGGAAATCAGCAATCACCCTAAAACCATGAACGCCTACAAGGAACAGGATCAGCCATAATGGGGAAAATCCCAAGACATGCTACAGGTGAGTATTCCCATTAGCATTTTGGATGAACGACCTTGCTTTCTACTTTCTAAGCCATCTGTTTTTCTCCTTTTAAACCAATTTATTTGAGACTCGAAAAAAAAATAATAAAATAAATGAAAAAGAATCCAAAAAGATTCAAGGGAATCCTAGGGCTTTATTACTTTGCTCATTCTCTGCTTTGAACTTTTCGTCCATCAATTGGATTTTTTCAAAAAAGGAGGACCAGCAGAAACAGGAATTTTATGCTGCTGTTTTGTCCTTCCAAGGGGAGTAACAGAAAAATCGAAACGTTGCCGCGATTGGGCCCGATTTCCGTAACGTGATGCCTTCTTTAGTATCGAAACCCAAAACCAGACGAACAGTACGTGACCAAAAAAAAAACACACAATTCTCTGTCCGTTTCTTTCACAGGAAAGTTACAAAAATGAAATTTTGCCGTGACTGGGCACGATTTCCGCAATGCAAAACCAGACGAACAGCAGAAAATTAAAAGGAAAAGAGAATCGAGAAAAGAAGAGCCGATTATTGACATTTACCGTAATAGGCCTCTCCGGAAGCTGCATGCAAATCGAGCAGTTGAGATTGCCTCCGAGAAGATCGAGGAGGTCGTTACCGGCATTGGCATCGGAACCACCACTGCCATCGCAAGGAACAGGCTTAGCGTTGCCGTCGCCATCGCGCTTGCACATGAGTTCTTGGCGTCGCTCGGCCTTCTGGCGCTCGGTGAGAGAGGTGTCAGCCTCGATCGCGCGGATGGCGGCTATCAAGTCGGAGGTCGACTGGCCGCCGGCGGCGGAGGAAGGAAGAGAGTAGAGAGAGGAGCAGTCGGGACAGTTCCACTGTAGAGCGTCGCCCATGGATTGCGGGGGAAGAGAGAGGCAAGGGACGTGCCAGGGGGTGGCGCAGGTCTTGCAGGTGAGGGTCTCGTCGGCCATGGACGACGGCTGCACCTTGCACACCATGCAAACGCCGTCGCCGTCGCAAGGGAGGTCGCTGTTGCTAACCTGCGCCGCCATTGGGTGACCCTGGCGTAGGATAAGAAAAAGGGACGGTTTCTTTTTATTAACTTTTCGGGACTCAAGGGGAGAGTGGTTGGTGGAGAGAGATGTGGTTTTCTTCGTATTTGTAAGATTTGGATCGGGCGGGCATTTTGAAATGCAATTTTGTTGCGCGTATTTTTTTCCCTCTCATCTTTTCGTCTCCTCTGTTTTCGGGTCCGTGTTTGGTAAAGGTCTTTTATTGGGGGCCTATTGGCAAATATGCACTGCACAGCTGAGCTGTCACTTGTGGGCTCCATATATGTGCGTATTTCCCTGGTTGGTGGGTGATGATCGAGGCATGTTTCTTCCCCCTAAATCCCGTAAAAGCGTTATTGGTGGGTTCGTCGTGACTAAAACAAATTTTTTACTTCGTCGAAAATCCTATTTTATTTTTCCATTTTTATCATCTCTTCGGCTTTATTTTTTCCACTTTTATTATAGGCGTGATTTATACTCCATTATGGCGTATTATCTTCTTTTTGTTTTTCTCTATGCGCCTTAAACAAAAATGTTATGTTGACTTTCTCATTTTCAAGGTCGAGGAGAAAAAAATTTGTTGACTTTGTATATCGAGTTATGAGGGAAAAAAAATTTTGTTGACTTTGTATATCTAATTATACTTTGAATTGCAAGAAAGAAAATGGGTGTTTTGGCCACAATACCGTCCATAGGCGTGTTAATGGGCTACCAATTTTATGTTTTTATCCACAAACTCGTTGTGATGAGGTCAAGACGACGGTGAAAGCAGCTTTTGTTGTTTCTAGACAAACATGTCCAATCTAATTAAGAAGGGTGGTGGTTGTTTGTAGAGCATGATACAAACTATCCCTTTATGCGTTTTATTTAAGTTTACAACTAGGATTGAATGTTTGATCATGTTGTGTTTTTTGTAATAAGAGACTATTAAAGTGTGAATTCGCATTTGAATTTTCCTTTTATGAAGAACAATTTATGTCTGAGAAAATAAAAAGATAATAACTAGTTACCTATTTTTACATAAACTAATTACCGTTTTCTCTAATACTTAATTCATAATATTTTATTGTAATGATTTTATTTACATCAACTAAACTTTTTCCTTCCATATCCAACGATAACAATAATTTTTTTTAGCTTAAATAGTATTTTCTTTTAAAACTACAAAAAAAAAAAAAAAGTTATGTTCAAGACAACTTCTACTAGCTCAATTAGTTAAGTTTGGATAGATTACATAGGATGTCTTAAATTCAAATCTTTTGAACAGCTATCTACACAAAGTATTATTTCTTTCAAAAAGGCTAATCTAAATTAATTATTAGAATAAATTGCTCAAACAATCTTTGATCTTTTTAAAAGTTGACAATTGAGTTTCAATTCTTTTCTTTTTTTTTAAGCTGAAACACCCTCAAACTCGTAAAAAGGGTGCAAAAAGACTACAATAGTAAAAGGTCTGTTAAAAATCCGACATGAGAGACCTTATGCCATACACATGACTAGATATCAGGCGTATTTTAGCAATATAATAATTTCTTATATTATTAATATAAAAAATAACCTAAATTAAATTAAAAAAGATTTTTGCATGCCAATTCTTAAACTTTGTAACATTTGGCACTTGGGTTTCTATTTTAAGAATTTTGACACTTAGGTCCTCAAACGCTTATGGCCCCGTTTGGTTCCTAGGTTTGATTATAAAGTTTGAACATAAATTTTAATTTTTACAAGAGAAAATATTATAGTAAAATGATTCGAAATATGATTCGAATCTATGAAACAAACTAGCCATTAATTTTTTGATGCCAATAGTCTGCATTTTAAGAATTTAGACACTCCAATCTTCAAACTTTCAATTTGTTGGCAATGTAGATCCCTATTTTAAGAATTTAAACATTCAAGTCCAAAAATTCTTTTGTTTGTGCCGTTAATGTCTTGGGGACCTTTTTGCTATTAAACATGTGTTTTGGAGAGTAGTTAGAACTATTTTTTATGGTTAGAACCAATTTTTATTTAAATTTTGTGAGAGAAACACGGTAGTTAAAATATAAGTCTAATCATTACGAAAACAGTTCCAATTGTTTTTGCTAAACATGGCAAAATGATATGAAAGATGAATTTCGTTAGGAAAGAAATTACAACAATTAGTTGTCCATTAAAGTATGTAATTGAACAAGTAATTGTTGCATTACAATTATTTAATTACATCATTGTACTTTAATACCAGCTTACCAAAAATAAAATATAAGGAATTTTTATGAATTTTTATTTTTCTAACTTGTAATCAATCATTTTGTCATCAATAATTATGTTAGGGCATTATTTTAATAATTATCATAATTATTTTGTCGTCATAATTATGTCAATAACTATCATAATTAACATTATGTTAGGGCATTTAAACATTATTTTAAACAAAAAATAACAAATCATACTTAAAAAATGATAGTTTTTGGGAACCTTCGTATTAATACCTTCATGTTTAAACATTATTTTAAACAAAGAATAACAGGTCATAATTAAAAATTGTTAGTTTTTGGGAACCTTCATATTTAAAAAAAATGCTTGCGGGATCTAAGGAACAAAAAAGCCTTAAAATATTAATATCTATTATGTTATTTAACAAAAAAAAGGGACTAATGATGCAAACAAATTATGAGTATGAGGACCTTAAGTGTCCAAAATCTTAAAATAAGAATCCAAGTGCCAAAGTAACAATGTGCTTGTTTGATTCACATACTTGGCCAACTCTTTTGGGTTCAAATCTTTAAAATCCTTAAGATACATGTTTATTTCCCTCAAAATTCAAATCAAATGAATCATTTGAATTCAAATTTTTAGAAATCTATCCCCCTTGACTCTTTAAACTTAGATATATTTGCTACAATAAAAGTTGAAATTATTTCTTATATATTTAAGGAAAAAATTATAATTATTCATTTGATATCTAATTGAAATGATCATTCTTTTATTATGTTCATAATGAAAAAATGAATAAATCAAAATTCATATTACATATATCTTTAAGATCATGAACATTAAGATTTTGTTAAATTTATTAATGAATAAAAAACTTTTTCCATTAGATATTCAAACACAAATTTTAATTTTATTTCATATTCAAATTAACACTTTAAATGCACGTCCAAATGTTAATTCAGATAGTAATTCAAATCACACAATTCAAATTAAAATAATTTAAATCAACATAATTCAAATATATTTACTAAACAAACCTAATATTTACGAACATACAGTGCAAAATCCCAGTTAGAAATTGTAAAACATAAAAAAAGGGAAAAAAAGAAAAAAGAAAAAGAAATCCATTTAAGAAAAAAAATGCTACAAAAAGAACCACACCTGACCTTCAGTGACCCCCTCCCCCCTTTAATGACCACCTCCGACCATGGGTCCCACCTTATTCTCCCAACCGTCTATCTCTCTTAAAAACCACCGCATTGACAACCAGTGTATCGTTCTAGCACCTCTATGCCTTGGAGAACACCTCCTCCGGTGCAACCCAGATGTTGTCACACGCTAGCTTGACCAACCCATATGCCATTGCAAGTCTCCTCCTTTGCCGCTAGTACGAGCTCGCATTTGCACCCTACCTACGTAACATCCGAGAATTTCTAATGCATTAAAGAAGCATTAAGTTAAGGATTATATGAACACAAAAAATACAATTTAAGAAAAAATATTGTATAATAATACATAAAATTATACGGTATTAGAATAACACAGTATAAGGAAGTGCACTGATGAAGTATACAGTGTAAAAATTATATTGCAAAAGTAATACAGTATAAGAATTAGACTGTTACAGAATTAGACTGTGTAGACCACAAGTCTTTTCTTATAAAAGTGAAGAGAGAAAAAAAAAAGAAAAATCTAAAAAAAATCAGCTATTTCTTTATCTACTTTCTCTCTCTACATTTTCTCTCTCTCTCCTTAAATCTTGGTCCAAGATTTTGGCCTTTGTTTTCGACACCTCCCACACCATTGGAAAGCTCTTGTCGAGCTGAGTCCAAAGGTGTGCCGTGCCGCCCAAAAAGCCGCCGAAGGAGGCCACATGCGGCTCCCAAAGTGGCAGAGAAACCCATTTTTTTCTGACATGATTTCTCCACCATTCGACCATCAATCAACGTGATCTTGGTGTCTATGGACTCAGCATGAGGAGGGGAGCAAGATGGTACCACTCTCCCAGCTCAATTTTGGCCGAAAAAGTCTCGCCAGAGCTGCCCTGTCGTCATCGTGGAGCCACCGTCGGACCCGCCGTCTCCGGTGGCAGTGTGGTACACCGTCGGTGCCAAAAGGACCAGAGGGAGACGGCGAACAATACACCCCGATCAATTTGGGGTAGTGGTAGCCTGACGCCAAAGTTCCACCTTGGCCATCGTCAAGCCGCCGTGAGGAACTCAAACTCCCTCATTCTGCTGTCATGGAGCCAAATTGATGGGCCCATAACTTTCAAAGAGGTGCGAAGGATGTTTTTCCCATTTTGATTTCGAGAACAAGCCCCAAAGGATGGAGAACGACATCTCCATCATGCACCGCCGAGAGGGTAGGAGGGGCTGTCGATGTAGGCAGCGGTGACATACACCGTCGGTGTCACTCAAAGAGCCACGGAGAAGGAAATGCCCAAGGAAATTTGGGGCTACCACTGCCAGAAGACCGAGATCGGAGCCGTCGGTTTTGGCCTAGAAATTCATCCTCAATTTGAGTAGATGAAGGTCGAATTGGGTAAAATTGACACCACCATTGAACTCAAAAGGGTCGATTTAGGGGGGGTAGGCTCAAGCTCAGCCACTAACGGAGCCAAATGACACCGGTCAACGGCTACATTAGGTTTTTGTGATCTAGACCTCGGATCAATGATCCGAGACCACCTCCTGACTCGTTTCAATGCTCTGAACACAATGGTAACCTCCGTTTGGTAACCCAGGTTCGAGCTAATTTTACTCTGGTGAAAATCATTCGGTACCAATTGCATGTGGATCAAGGCGGTTCAAACTGTAGTAACAGAGTCTAAAATGACATTTTCAAGAATGTATGATCTCCATGAAGTATTCCTAGCCATTCATGGTCACTCAAGAAGCACTGTAGAGAATACTTCGCATACTATAGATACAGCCAGGTATAATTTGACCCGCTTAGCTCGGAGTTCAAATAAGCAAGAATCTCGCCTACAATATGAACTGTTTTAAAATAAATTGTTTTCGATGCTTTCATAAAAAATTATGAAAATGCATAATCAATGATTGTTACGCTGTTTTATGTGAGAATGGGTTTTATAGAGTTACAGAAACTGACGAAAAACCCGTTAAAGGTAAAATCGTCATTATCAAAGAAACGCCTAAAATGGAGTCGAATACTCCAATTTAGCATAACAACATTCTTAAACGAAAAATGTTCCGTAATACGTTAAGTAATGTAACCGTCATGTGTGACGAGAGATTTAATAATGGATGTTTAAGTAAACGAGAGGTAACCCGGTGGATTATAAAATTAAGAAAAGACAAGGGTAAACGGTTAGTATATAAGTTAAGTTAAAAGGGAAAAATGGTTTATGTTTATATTTTATTATCAATCGAGTAGATTGATAAAAAGAAAGTTAATTATGAATTACACAACATACAATGACTACTTGAGCTTGTTTTTCTAATGAGTACTTAGTCATATGTTTGAGGTTGGCAAACCATGCTTTAAGAATATCAAAACATCTCTCTATACAATTGCAAAAATAAGAGTGTCTGTAATTAAACAATTCTTAAGGTCTTATTAGAACCCCAGATTCTTGAAATTGTTACAGGTGGTATCTCTGACCACGATAAGATGCGAGAAATCCTCGTACATTGATATACCTCAAATCGACAACATAATATTTATTACCTAACGGGCGCCTAAAACGGTTTTTCTGGTCTGCCAATGCATGTTAAAGCACTCTAGAATCAACAACTATGCCCTTCCATCCGTTGTAGACATAAGTGAACAACATATTGAAGTTACAAGCTGCTATAACATTTTGCGTGCACACATGTCACCTTCCTCTATACACTGTTTGAAGCCCAGCAAGAACAATAGCTTGAATATGTGTTCCGTCAATAACACCGACACAGTCCTATATAACAAATTATTAATATAGCAAATAATAAAACATTTATGTTGTCGAACAATTCAACTTGAAGATCAATTTATCTTGAACCATGGCTAGTATTTGTTGTTATCTCTTATTTTCGAAGAAAAGGTATTGTAGTTAGGTTCCAAGATCACTTCTGAAGCCAATGCACAAATAATATTCAACAT
>CAMOHE010026412.1:0-23480 GCA_946598075.1 Artocarpus hirsutus | reverse complement strand
ATGATTGAATGCCATGAGATCATCATAGGATAGAGATATCCATGAGACTTGTGTAACACTATGAATTTCTTGTTCTTAATGAATCTTGATAAATTTAGAGTTTCCACAGAGATGTAAGAAATTTGCTAACTGGGATAAATTATTAATGCTTGAGAAAGATTAATGACTACCTAAAAGAAATTCATTATCGGCATAGGAGTAAACATCAGTTGATTAAATTAGATAATTTGAATAGGATTAATTTAGGTGAAATATGCCCTAATATTTTATTATTTAGATTTTCATTTATATTTTTTTGTTTTGTTACTTTTTCTATTTTATATTTGATTGTTCAAATAATTTTAGAGTTAACCAATTTCGGTACTTAGTTAGATTAACTCAATACTCGTAGGAACGATACTCTACTCACTATTTATTACTTGTCTACGATTCTGTGCACTTGCAAATTTCTCACAACAGTAACATTTATAAATATATATATATATATTAATAAAAAAAGATTAAGAGAAAAAGAAAAGTTTTAACAAGGTTTATTTGAAAGCATACACAAAAGAGAAAATGGATCGAAATGCACGTTTCAATTAGAACATACGTTTTAGAAAAATATTTGTATGAGAGGGAAAGTAATATTTCAGAAAATGTAAAAGAATATATAATAAAGATAAATTTAAAGAAATTGATGACATGCATTAAAAACTAATTTAATGCTGGACACATATAAGGAAACAAAAAGAAAAAAACACAAAGATTATAAGAAACAAAAATGGAGAACTGAAGATCAAGATGTAATTTTGTTTGTTTTATTTGTGTGTTACGTTATGATTACCGTGCTAGTATTTTTCTAATTTATTGAACAACAAAGATCTTAGTAGGTTATTAGTTAAGATGTACTTAACATGAACATATTTATTAGTGTCACTTTAAAATAGCAAGGATTGCGCAAAAATATATACATTACAAACACAATTAAAAAAAATCAATGGGAACATCCGAGGGGGTTAACTATTAAATTAAGTACATAAAAAAAGATTATATTACAAGAGCTTTTGGGAAAAGAAAAAAAAAACCAAAAAGTTAAGCACAAACAATTAAAAAAATTCTTTTGATAGGAGTAAAGTAGAGGAAAAAACATTTCAAAATTATTTCAATAGGAACAAACTAGTTGCAAGGATGGCGTGAATTTTTTTTTAAAAGACCCATTTTATTAAAAAAAAAAAAGTTCTTGAAGTGGGCCATAGAGAAAAATCTACCTACATATTTTAATAAGACCAAGAGAGAAAAAAAGAAGTATTTCAAAAATCCATATAAAAAATAAAATTGCAAAATAAACGAGGAGATGTTTGTAGGGAGCAATTTTGTCATGCTAAAACAATAGAACAGTGAAGAGGTAAAGAGGGTGTTTGGGAGTGGTGGGAACTACTCAGTTTCCACCACAAATTCGGTTATAAACAGTAAAAAGCTCTTACATGCTATAGTAACAATAAAAAAAAATTGCTACAGTGTAAAACTCTCACATGCTACAGTAAAAGTGGTTCTCACCACTGGTTCCCACTATCTTTACAAACACCAAAAAAAAAAAAAAATGAGAACAATAGAAAAGCAAGTGAGAGAGAGAGAGAGTCGAAGACATTTCATCCTCCATCTTTTCGTAATAAGAGCCTTTCATCCTTTGATGGCGAAAGGAAAGCGCCAGATTTATATATGGTAGTGTTAATATTAAGATCAAGGTAAGATGAGATATAATAGTTAATTTGAGAGTGCACGGTGTATGTCTATAGAAATTTACTCAACAAGAATCGATGCGTCTCATAACTGATGGTCCCAATAAGCTGTTTGACAATCTCGGTCAGCGTCATAGTTGTGGTTACTAAACAAGGTAAAACTCTTACATATTATAATAAAAAAATAAAAAATTACTATAATATAAAACTCTCATATGTTACAATATTTTTAAACTATAATTATAATTCTAACCGCATTTTTGAAACTTTCTATGAACTTGCATACATGTCTCTTTCCTCCTTAGCAAGGGTATGGAGTTGTATCGCTACAATCTCTAT
Source organism: Artocarpus hirsutus (assembly GCA_946598075.1). Taxonomy (NCBI): domain Eukaryota; kingdom Viridiplantae; phylum Streptophyta; class Magnoliopsida; order Rosales; family Moraceae; genus Artocarpus; species Artocarpus hirsutus. The sequence continues at coordinate 21,420 of CAMOHE010026412.1, read as the reverse complement.
ATAGGAGCAAAGATGAACAACGACTTCTGGTACAAGTGGCATTTCCTAACAGAAGTCTCTTTGCATATTTCGTAAATACACCCAAAATAGTGTACCTCTTGTTTTAATTATGAAAAGAGTTCATTCCACCTTTTAAACTATATTCTTTTAATTAATATAATTTTGCAAATACTCCTTGAATCAATTTGTCTTTTGACTTTATAAATTAATACGAAGTTAATAATTCAAGGAAAATTAAATTAAAATAAATAACTTAGTGGACATTTACGAAATGTTAATTAATATTGAGGATGAAGTAAGTGTGTTGAACAATTTTCTAAATAAACTAATAGGGTGTTTAGTATTGTTAGTTTCAATCAAAACTTTTGGCTGTTATAGAACAAAGCTTTAATATATTCAGTGTCAAGAAAAAAGTGCGTTATAGTATAAGACTCATATATACTACAATGTTTTTAACTAAAATTCAAACAGGTGCTTCAAACGCCCCATAAACGTTGAAATGAACTCTTTTCAAAGTTAAATTTTGAAGTAAATTCCTTAACATCAATATTTCTATACCTGCTCTGTTGATCTCCAATGAATGTCCAAAGCTCCTTCATGCTTGACTGGTCTCACCAATTGATTTGCACAGACATTCTAAAGCTTAGGCAAACAGAGATATTTTAGAGCAGGGAAAGAAGAGAATAATGATAAGTCGTCCAAAAGTCAGAGGAAAGCCACTTCATAGGTTACATGTGCTATTTATACTTGATTTATCAAAATCTAATAATTATCCAAACAATCATCAAATTTTAGACACGTCACATTTTTTTTTGTAGGCTTAAGGTGTCTTCTTATTTTCTCTTATTGGTTAGGGTCTAAATAAAATGCTCGTTATTCTTTGGAAATTACGCATATTCACATACTTCTCACTACTCAATATGTTACGGGGCACGTATTAGGTTATAAGTGATTTTTCTGACACATGCCCATATACCTTCTTTTAATGGTTATTTCAAGGTCATGTCATCCTTCTCAGACTGGCTCGGCTTGAAGTCTTTCTCGATATGATTCGTATCAAGGTGGACCTTGACCTCATTTTTAGAGCTCTCAAAGTTCTATAACTTGTTATCATTTCATTCATTTGTTGTCTCTGTTGATTATCGAGGTCAAAAGTTTTAAAAAATAACACGTGTTAATGTCTCATTGGTCTGATAGAAAATCCCCTAAATAGTTGGTCTTTATCAAAACTATTCTACGATAATGTCTTTATTTGATAACGTAGTTTCAATTATTACAATATAAAATTCTTATATATTACAACATAAAATAAAAATATATTATAATATAAAATTTTTACATATTATAATAAATTAAAATACAATATAAAACTTTTCTATAATATAATAAATTTATTCTGACTTTTAATACTACCCGTTCTACAAAACACCCTAAAAGATCTGACATTCTGACAGTTGGATCGGACAAAGTCGCTGACTCACTGCAAGTTTGTAAGCCTACATTGTCGTTTTACCCTTTCAAAATGCAATGCCGTTCCCACCGACAAAGCAAAACAACAAAAAAGAGCTCCAAGCCGTCATAACTCCCAACAAACAAACAAACCTCAAAATGGAGCCGGAGGAGGACGACGACCTCCTCTCCCTCTCCGCCACTGCTCTCCCCCCATCACCACCGCCGCCGCCACGGCAGCGGCGGCCCATCTGCCCCAACTGCTCTCGGCCCAGCCCAGTCTGCCTTTGCCACGCCCTCCCGGCCCAGCCCATCCCAACCAAAACCCAGATCATTATCCTCCACCACCCCCACGAGGCCCAACACAAGCTCTCCACCACCCCAATCCTCACCAAGTGCCTCTCCAACGCCACCGCCGTCGTCGGCCGCCGTCTCCGGCACGGCCTCTCCCCTCTCCTCGACCAATCGCCTTCCGCCATCTACCTCTTCCCATCCACCCCAAACTCCTCACCCGCCGTCACTCTATCCCACCTCCGTCAACTCCCTCCCCCATCTCTCCTCATCGCTTTCGACGCCACGTGGAAGCACGCCAAGGAGATGGTTAGAGCCAGCGAGGATTTCTTATCGGGATTCGCGAAAAGGGTTTGTTTGGATTTTGATGAGAGTGTGAGCGGTGGGAGTATTTACGACTCGGATTTGGTTCTGAGGAAGGAGCCGTTTGGTGGGTGTGTGACCACAATGGAGGCTGTGGCTAGGACCTTGGCAGTGGTCGAGCCCAATGGGCCTCGGATTGAGGAGAGGCTTGTTGGGGTCTTAAGGGAGATGGTTAGGCTGCAGGCTGGGTTTCTTAAGCCCATCAAGCCTAGGCCCAAGTTGGTTAAGAAGAAAGTTAACATTGGACAGAAGAATGGGAAGAATGTGGTGGAAGAAGAAGATGATGATGACATTGAAGTTGCAATTGATGAGAGTGAGAGTTCATAGGCTTGTTTGGGAGGCCGGTTTAAACTTTGTTGTTTCAACTACAAATAGTGTAAATTTTTCATTTGTTATGGTGTAAAGTAAAAATATGTTGAAATATAAAAATCTTGTATGCTACAGCGTACGATTCAAATTTTGTGATTAAAACTTTTCTCTCAAATACCTATATAACTGTCACACAACTTTTGTTTTTTATTTTTTTTTTGTGTGTTCTTTTGTATGCAGGGAAAAAATGTTACATGTGATTTAGAGTGAAAGTTAGGTAATGCACTAGATTATGACATGAGTTGGTATTTATTGGTTTTCATACTTCCTTTTTTGATGAGAAACAAATAATGGAGCAGTAACAAAAAATTGTAATATATTTGATTGAAATGTTACGTTTAGTTATATGTTTTCAAGATTGTTGTACTCATAATTTAAGTTTTACAAATTGTGATATAAACCACCAATAGGTATAACGATTTTGAAAATATATACCATGTTTGAAAATGACAGTCTAACCATTATCTTGATTATAAACAATGTAAAACTTTCACATGTTACAATAAAAAGAAAAAAATTCTTATACTGTAAAGCTCTCACATATTACAGTAAAAACAGTTTAATCAATGGTTCTAACTACTAGGCCAAACACATTAATAGCGTGAAACATGACGTTTCGATAAAACATTGGAGGGATTTTTGTTACTTGCCCTGAATTATTCGTGCCATCATGAAACAAAATATACTGCAACAAATATTTGTCAATTCATGTTATAATTTAACATTATACAATTAAAAACCTAGGATTGATAATCAAGTTTGGTAGCCTTTTTTGTAATAAAACTGAATATAAAATACTTTTAAATGACCAAGTGATTAATAGCCAGTTTACTTCGCAGGTTCAAACTAGTTAGAACCATTTTCTATTAATTTTTTTCATAAAAAATTAAATTTTTCGTTTAAATTTTCTGTTCAAATCTATTCTTATGCGTTAACTTCTTTTGTTGCCTTTTTGTACGAGAAATATGCATTGTGAAAGAAAGGCAATGAGTTCACAAAATCTTAGCTGGTAATGTATGGCTTGTCGTAAAAACTTTCAATTTGGCGAACCAGCGAAGCGTGTTGCTTCATTTCTGGTTTGGTTTGGTTTTCCATTTGTAGAAATAGAGAACAAAACATACTGTCAATTCAAATAGCACTTCTGCTCTTGCCCTAGTTTTGTGGGAGCTCTCTTTATCAAAAACATGTGTACCTTTGTCCTAGGAAAAGTCGGGAATATCCTGTACAAGTTTTTTTTATCTTGCAGGTAATAATTCTAAAATGATTTAATGTTTCATTGGAGATCTCACTACAAAATTAAACCAATATTTTAGACTATTTTTCTTCTCCATGACCAAGTATTACATGGAAGCAAGAGAATAACTCACTGTTACTAGTGAAGTATGATGCTATAGGACTTGCATTGTTAAAGCGTGCTAGTTCGATTACCAAAAAAATTATAATAATTTAAATTTTATGAAAAAAAATATTATAAAAAATAAGTTTAAAATATTATAAAAAAATGAGTTTAAACTAAAATTTGTCATTGTTTTTGAATACATATGACTTGTAAGTAATGATTACATAAGTTATTATTATTATTATTATTATCATTATTATTATTATTATTATCTCACAAAATATAGAAACTTTTCATAGACCTTGTTTTTGAGCCCAATGGAATGGAATAAGGAGAATCAGAAGATAATTTGACAAACAATTTTTTTTCTTTTTTTGAGCTGGAGAGCAGAGAAGTGGGTTCATACAGCTCCATGTTTCTTGAGCTAAAAGAAAATTGGATAGACCCATGAAGATTAAATCACTTTAAAATCGTATTAAAATTAATTATTATACAAATTGATAGATTCTGTTGGAAATTCAACGTTGTGCACTACGAGCATTTTTTTCTTAAAAAGTTCTCCAATTATTATGTTCCTTTTCTTAAAATATGTGGTGAATTCACAATTTTTTTTAAACCAATTTTAAACCCTTTGTAGGTTAAAAGTTCTCGAACGCAACAATTGCCCTTTTTTTAACCCTTGAAATATAGGGTGTATTCACAAATTTTTTAACCAATTTTAATGCCTTGTAACCAAGTTTGAACCTGGTAGGACATTTACTTGTGTACTTTTTTTTAATTACTTACTATTGTTGCTTTTGTAATTAAGATATTCGAATATGTAGGTACAGACAGCACACATATGTTCTCTAGGTACTGAATTTTTGGCCTTTGATCCTGATTTAAGTATACCGGTCAAAAGAAACAAAACCCCCCTTTTTTCCCCCTTTTCCCGGTACAAAATAGCCCTTTCACCAGCTAATAAAAGTACAGTACTAGTATTGCATGTAAGGAAGCTTTTTACTAAACATAATCCCGACCAAAAACAATTAAAAATAATTCAAACTAATTTTATTACTATTATTTTTGTAAAAAAAATTAAATTGTTACAATGTTTAATTTTTAATCATGTTTTTAGATTATACTTTGATTTTTTTTTTCTTTTTTTGCTTTTCTAGTTAGTTATATATGTGTGTGTGTGTGTGTGTGTGTGTGTGTGGAGGCATGGGGGATTGAAACTCCTTGAAATGCTAAAACAAGCAATAACATGCTCACCGTCGCTTTCCAAAAGGAAATGATTGGGAACTTAACGTTCAGGGGTTGTTAAGCAAAGCGAATACAAGGAAAATGGCTAATTCATTTCTAAACAGACTCATCTTAAAGTAAACCCTTCTTTGAGATTCAAGAAAGGCATTTCCCTTGTTAATTTATGAAAACGACTATGATCCTCAAGGTGAATTCCACTAGTTGGCCGCTGATTTAGCTTATAGAGAGAACTTATTTGAGAAGGGAGGTTAAAACTGAAAATTTTAAACTGAAAACTGTAACATTTAAAAACTTTATATTATAGCTCATTTTTTTATATCACTGTAGCATATTAGAGCTCAATACTGCAGCAACTAAAAGTTTTGGTTAGAACTGATTTTTTTAAATACTCTTTATCAAGGGACACTTGAATTGAAAAACCAATAAAAACTAAGAAACATGCACAATTTTTAAAATTATGTGGCAGGAATAATGTATATGCATATATATTCAATTATATATTAATACATGAAAATGGCTAATTCATTTCTAAACAGAGTCATTTTAAGGTGCGTTTACTTTACTTAGAACTTGTTAAGTAAATAAATATTAAATTTGCTTAGATGTCCTTAAAAAGTTCCTAAGTTATATAATCTACTTTTGCACAATCAAACAATTGTTGGTCACGTCAGAATTCTAAGCCAGTGATTGTTTGTGTAAAAATATATTTTAATAATTACATTGAAAAGATTATTATTTCAAATAAATACTAGAAAATGGATTAAATTATTTTGTATTACACTATTTAATAAACAAATAAACACTAAAAAAAAATCAATAATCGTTACACTTTCATTTCCAATCTTACTACGTTCCTTCAAATTTGGTCAACGCGGCCTTAAAGTGAAGTATACCTTTGTCTAAGAATCAAGAAAAGTAAGTCTGCTCTAAAATGAAAGAGACCGTGATCCTATACAGAAGAATTCCGCTAGCATCGGCAGAGGCACGTTATAACGAGTGGGGTTTTGAAATTTAAAATTTTGCCCCAGATTTTTTAAAAAATTTTAGATACACCCTTGTATTTTAAACAAAATTATAACCATGCCCCCACTAAAAATTATAAAAAAAAATTATTGTGCTCCTATTTTACAATAAAAAAAAAAAACAACTATACCCCCCCAGTTAATGATAAAAACATATAACAATGTACCCTATCAGTAAAATATTATCTCTCTTTTTTTCCATAGTGCCCCCATTGAACAAAATTTCTAGTCTCGCCACTATCCACTAGTCTTATATAAAAGAATCATCAAGGGACACCCTAGTTGTAAAATCTATAATACAAACAAAATTTCTAAAAAATCTATTTAGCTAAAAAAATAAAAAGAAAAGAAAATTATGAAGCAGAGGGAAAAAAAAATAAAAAGGTAACAAGACGACTAGGGAATGTTTTGTAGAGAACTTTATGCTAGGGCATATTATTTTTGGACGAAAACAATGAGTTATACTTTAAAAAAAGATAGTTTTGGGAAATTTTATGCTAAAAATACATTTTCAAGACCTAAGGAGGAAAAAAAATCAAAATATTGATATCTAGGAGTCAGTTACTGGTAAAAATAAGACGTGGACTAGTGGTATTAACAAATTAAGAGTTTGAAAACTTGAGTATCTAAATTATTAAAATGAGGACTAAGGTGCTAAAAGGTTAAGAGTTTGGAGACGTAAGTATTTAAATTATTAAAATAAAGACCCAAGTCCTAAGAGTTTTAAAATTTGAGAACGTAAGGGCAAAAATTCCAAAAGTATATTAAGAGAATTCTGCCCGACTTAATTAAGGAATGGAGGACTCTCTTCAAACCGGAAATGATCCATACGGAAGAAAGGAAAATAGGGGGAGAAAATAGTATTCATATTTTTTTTTTGGGTTTAAGTGGTCAATGATTCTTGGACACTAATAATATTTGTATTTTGTTGGCCAGTTCTTGCATTCAAAAACGTGGCAAACCCTAATGGCACATTAACTACACAACCTGGAATTATCAAAAGCACCTTTTGTCTATGTATACATTTTAATGTACCAAAAATATGTGTGTAAGAATAAAAAACGAGTATGTGAAAAAAAAAAAAGAAAAGAAAAGAAAAGAAACTTGAATTTAAGAAAAACCGAACGAAATTTGAGGACAAAATTCATCAAAACGAGATTTCTCTACGACCCACCATAATATGATACATCATTTTCAATAGAACGAAATATCAACAAGTGGGGGTGGCTTTCATCCTTTTGTTTTGTTTTTGTTTTTTTTTTTTTTTTTTTTGAAAGGACAGCCTTTTGTTTTTCTTTTCGCCTTATTTCTTGTTATACATTTTTCCTTTCTTTTTTTTTTAAAAAAAAAATTCAATGTGTATCAGAGGAAAGTCAGGCATGGATGACCTTATAAAGCCTGCAATGGGGTCCTCCTTGCTTTGTCCACCCACCAAGACCAATGGGTTGGCAATTGGCATCTCCTAGAAGCCTAATCACTCCCAACATCATAACAAAACACAATCCTAAAAATAAAAAATAAAATAAAAAGATTGTTATGATGTCGTTTTCAATTTTTCCATTTTGCACTGGCCAAAACCGTCCTTTTCCAACTGTATATACATCTTCACATTAAATCCATGGCGGCTTTAAAATATCCATAGAATTATGGACAATTTTCTTGGATTAATTTCACAAGTTTTCTCTCAAATTATTTTGTTCTCCAAGTTTCAATTTTTAGTACTTTAATCCTTAAATTATAAGGATTGTCTCATATTGCACATTCTAAGAGATTTTGTCAATTTTTTTCCATGTGCATTTGGCATATTATTTTCTTGACTTAATTCCGCCGATGTTTCTTAAATTATTGAGGTTATTTTACTTTGTTTTCCAAATATGAATTCACAACATTTATAATCCTTAAAGTTTAAGAATTGTTTCGGCTTTCACCTTTTTTGTGACATTTTGTTAATTTATGTATGGATTCCACATATTTGGACGATAACAGATCCATAAAGGGACCCGGCATATGCCCTCATTGAGAAAAGATTTTTTTTATTATTATTATTATGCTTCCTCTTTTTCCATAATTTTCTTTTATATGCCCCTCTCCATTGGGATACCTACTTCTTTTTCCTTCCTTCTTTAAAAATAAATAATAAATAAATAATTCCCAAACCTCTCACAAGTATAAAACGTATTAAACGTATAACTACTTTCTCTCTCTCTCTCTCTCTCTTTCTAATTCTTTTTTAAGTTTATTAGAATTTTGAGTTCGTTTTATTTTTTTGTCTTTTTATTTTTATTTTTATTTTTATTTTTATATTATAGTGGGGCAACTCACGTGGAGTTGTTTTGCCCAATAACTCAAATTTATTGTATAATGTTATTTTAAGTGCTGTATATTTTTTTTAACATAATTATCATGCTATGAAAGTTGTAAAAGTTAATTTTTTACTTGTAAAATAAGTTGAAAATGTAAAGGTTTTAATAATTGAAAGTAAGTAGTTGTAAGCATAACCTAGTAATAAATCTACATCCTGACTTTGTCAAAAGGTGAAAGTTCGAATTCACACCTCCAAGTAAATATACCAACCGATAGTAATCAGATGCCAAAATTTGATATGTATTATATTTGGTACCAAATTTTCCTCTATTAGCATTTGTCAAAATATTTTAACATTAAAAATAGTATTGTATTGGAGAGTGATTCTGGATGTTGGGAATGCAAAAATTCCTCATTGGATATGAATGAGGTTGATTATGGGTTTATCAGAGTGTTTGGAAATTTGGGTTCAAAAAACTACAGTATAGGAGAGCTTCACATTATAACTCATTTTTGCTTTACATTGTTGCGTGTGAGAGTTATACAATTATTTGAGTTTAAACCATTGGTTTGAAGCAAGTTTCTCAAACACCCTATACAAGAGCTTGAGCTACTCCTCTCAATGACGCGGTTGTCTCTTGATTGAGGGAGGGCTAGGTGAATTTAGTTGGTCTTATTCGAGCGAGGTATTGTTGGCAACGAAGTCCTATGTCCACTAAAAGTAAGTTTTATCATGGGTTTATAAGAAGTGGACTACTCCTTTCAAATAGATTGATCTTTGAGGAACAATTCAAACTTAATGAAAACTTTTATAATTACCACTGTACATATTTCAACTGTAAGATGAGGAAGAAATCAATTAATGTCAAGAAAATAAAAACAAAAGCCTAAGACTCAAGTAGTAGAAACTTTGGATAAGAACAACCGAACAAAATACTAATCGTGGACAATCTGTAATGGGGCCCTCATGATGGCCTCACACGGTGGCTGAGGAGGGAGGCGTGTCCGTAAGTGGCAATTTGAGGGCCCATAATCATTGTTATGGTGGAAAATTTGTTGTAAACCCGTGCTTCCTTTGGTATTAAAAATCTCTTAATTGGAACCTTCCCACAGGAAGAAGAGAAGCAAATGGACCAAAATTACAAGAGATAAACCAAAATACACGCTTGAGTACCACAGACCACATGTTGTGCTCACTTTTTAGTGTAGTGAGAGCTGCCATACTTGGGAGCAAAATGGTCTAGAGGATGTCCTTTTTTTTTTTTTTTTTTTTTTTTGTTGTGGTGGCTTAATTTTGTTTTTGCGATGAATTACATGTTTCGTACTATAATCCCTTTCATTATAAGCATTTTCTTCTTCTTCTTTTTTTTTTTTTTTCTTTTTTTTTGTATATGAGTATATTCAAACAAATGAACTTTCTTTTAGATACCAAGCACCCCCATGAGGTAACCAAATTATTTTACTCTACGTAGATAGAATAAGTTGACCAAACTATATTACTCTATGTTGTCTTATATTTAAGGTATGTGATTTTGATAAAAGACTCCATTTCCCCTAATAGGAGGGTGCATTGTTTGATTCTGTTTTAAATTGTCAATATTTTCGTACCAAAACCTTCTATTTTTAAAAATGTAAACCGCAAAATATCCACAAGGGCAGATAGATCGAAATAGCCCATTGAGGATAGTTTGTTTCCCTTTTTTTTGACAGATTTGGGCACAACACAGGGTTGAAAAAAAAAAAAAATCACAATCGTGCAACATGCACTCTGTGTGTGTACACGCGCTTGTAACTTTTTGTTCAAAGTTAATACATTGGAAAAACTCTTTTAAGAAACTGGTTTATTTCGATCCGGTTTGGTTTGAATTAAACCTGTGATCTTTAAAAATGGACTAAAATAGCTACATTTGGTTTTATACGACTGACATGAGTGTTGTCATAGCATTAAACCGACAACCCGAATTTTGGCATTCTGATGTGGTTTTGTCGATTCCGATCTCCTTCTGCATACCCCAATCCCCTTCAACTTAAAAAGGAACATAGGTGATTGGAAACTAAGAGCTCTAGCCAACAGAATGCGTGAAAGGCCAACTCTCCAAATAATAGATTGCTTCAAAGTCAATATCTTAAGCTAGTTGTATAAACTTTGCTTACTCTCATGGGAATATACATTCGGTTTGCCCACCAAGTACAAATGTCCCCTTTCTAAGTTTTCCAAAGAAAACAAACCTGTCCTTGTCTTATTGGCATAGTATAATACAACAAAACTACAAACGTGCAAAGTACTACGAAGGCAAAGTTCACATCAGATTAGGCCGTTTGGTATGCAGGTTCAAAACTGTTTAAAACAGCTCAAATTACAGAGATGGTTTAAACTGACATTTAATAGAATCATAAATGAGGTTAGTTTAAACCGTGGAGGCGATTTTAAAATTTAAACCAGCCAAAACATTTAAAATCTAAACTTTACTTCTCCTTTAAGTTCACATGGTTTGAATCATTTTCTACAGTAAAAACCATTCTCATTCTCGTTTTCTTTTCATAAACTATAGTTTTTCAAACACCAGTTCTTGTCTTAAACTTGACGTGATGTTTTATTTTTGTTTTAAACCTTTACGTTTCAAACGTCAGTTTAAAACTATCATTTAAACCACGCAATTTAAAAACTATAATTCAAATCATAAAGTTTTAAACTACATCATTCTGAACCCACGCACCAAATGAAAACTCATTTGCACATTTTATATTGTGGATTTCTTCTGTAGATATTGAAAAAATAACTTATCAATAAATTTGTGTGGAGAAAAAATTTATTTTAACCTGATATAATGACTTTAAAACAACACTATCTTAAAAATTAATTTTTATTATACTTGCATCATCAACATTAATATGTCGATCATTTCCATCTAATCATGCACCATTCTTTAGCGGAAGAGTTGATTGCCCCATAGAACAAGTGAGGCTTAGACACAACACCGTGCCTAATAAAGTGTACTTGACTACAACAGACATATTTAAATACTGGGTTAATATCTATTATTTTTCAATATGGTCACACTGCTTGATGAAAAGAAAGGATTATATATAAACATTGCTTAGTATTTTAGAAATTTAAACCATATTTTGGTCCAATTAAATCATGTGAAAGTGACCAAATATGTTGTTATTAGTTGTCATTCTTTATTTATTGCCTTATATGAGCTGGCTTCTCATTTTTCACTGTTTCTTTCTTTTTTTCTTTCCTTTTCTTTTTTCATGTCCTTTTGCGCTTTAGATATGGTTTCCAAAATTTTTGGGAAATTCTTCCTTTTTCAATGCCAAATATATTCCTATCAAAAGACCACCGAAGGTTGTGGTCTATTGATTGAGAAGCCAATGCTTCATCCGCCAAGATTGAAATCTCCGCAGCCCCTATGAATTTCTCTACTTTAGTAATAATTGTTGATGCATTGGGTTAGATGTGCAAGCGGGTATAGGCTTGGTGGGTGATAAATCATAAAAACATGTATAAAGTTATGACTACTCTTTTTGTAGCGTCAAAGTATACCGTTTATCCTTGATTCGGTATAAAGATGGGATAGAGACCACCGGACTCTTTTTTCTATTTACTAAAAAAATATATTCCTATCAAAAGAATATGGGTTAAAGGACTTTTTCCTTTATTTCTTTTTTTAAAAAAAATGAAAAAGAAAAATAAGGGGGATTGTCAATGTTGATAGATTATTCATTGGCATTCTCTGAAGTTGCTATTGCCCCACCACATTAGAATTTCCTTTCTCATCACCTCTCTGAAGTTGCTATTGCCCCACCACAGCAGAATTTCCTTTCTCATCACCTCCCAATCTATGATACTTTTCATGCTCGCCATTACATGTCTTTCTTTTTTTTTCTTTTTTTGCTTTTTCTAATTCGAAAACATGGACCCCTTGTAATATCCAAGGCTTAATTATTTGTACATCATAAAAACTATCAACGAAATAAAAAATACTACTAGCTTTTGCTTTGGCTAATAAAGTTTAATTTGAAAATTACCCAAAATTAACTAAATTAGAGCTTAAAAACTTTACTTTTTTTGAAATGAAATTTAACTATTTTTTCTTTCTTTTCGTTTCGCCCCATAAAAAAGAGTTATATCCATAAAAGATGATGTACCCAATTATCTCGAAAAGACAAAACATTTCCCATATTAGAGGGTTCTCTCAGCAAATATTTTGTTATAAATCCTGTAGATTTTGGTAGAATTAAGTAAACCAAATATCTTATTGACAAAAATAAACAATCTTACTATCCCATGAAATGATTCGTGGCACAATTTATTTTTTCTTTTTTGAAAATATAAAATGTTTCTTTTTGATAGAAATGGTTGTTCTTATATAAATTGTTTCTGTTATATTTATTTAAATCTCATGTACATACTTTCTTCATTTGCTTTCAATATTTGTTAAATTATTTTCTTTTTCAATAAACAAAATTCATAAATAAAAGTGCATGCAAAATTGTATGTCCACCAATAGTGTTCATACAATACGAAAATCACATACATGGTCAAATATGTGCCTTCATTTAGTATTTAAAAATAATAATAAAAAAATTAAATAAGAGGGTCGTAAGTTTTGCCCTCGTGCTATAGTAAAAAAGGTGTTGGAAATGGATATACTTTACCACATCAAACATAATACACAAAAGTTGAGGGGCCACACCAGCCTCCGCTTGGCAGATTATGATTCTAATCATGAGATTTCTACATTAATCTTCATTTGTTTTGTAGGTAAGAACTAAAAAATTTTGGTTTAAACTTTCTTTATTGTAGTGTTTTTTTAATACATATAAGAAAATATTATTAAATTTTTGTTCAAACTTTTTAACCGAACCAGCCATAAATCTATTGCCCTATATAAAATGGGTCACCTTCATATCTATATATGTCTCTTTTTTTACATATTTTAGAAACACATACATGTACCCATTGAATTTTTTATTTGTTGGGTGATTGCTTGCTAAAAGTTTTTGAAGCTCAATAGTGTAATAAACCCTTCAAAAATTAAATCTCAAGTTTTACATTATTTTCTAACATACCCTTAGCTTATAACCCCATATAATTCATAAAGGCTTATGAAAGAGGTTCATTTTCGCTAACCAACTTCATAGAAAGACATCTTTATTTATTTATTTTTTTTGGTTTTTAGGGGACTTTATAGAAGAGGTTGGGTGTTTATGTGACTCTTAATTGCTCGACTCCAACTACTTTAATGATCATTAGACAATTTTCCATTAGTAGGGGTAGATTGATAGTTATAGTGATTTCCTCTGAATAAAACAAATAAGATACCGTTCTTCTTAGTTTTGGCAATAAATTATATATATATATATATGCATACATACATACATTCGACATATAAATAAATATACATATATATATATATATATAATTGCCCATTCCTATGCTATAAATTATGTGGTTGTCACTTGTCACACTCTTTTTTCTTTTTTTTTTTCTTTGAAACGGTCACACTCTCTTATCTCCAATGAAAATGCCGTGAGAAGCTCTTTGCCACAAGCAATATTTATGCCGTTGCAACGGGAGACCATTAATTGTCCATTTATTGGAATTATTACATGATTTTTATTGGACCAAACGAGCATTCAAATAACTAACGGTAACGATAGTTATTCTTTTTTTTTATTATTTTTTAAAGAAATTACCGAGGAACACTTTCTTATTAGAGTGGCATAAAGATTTTTGCTGTTTCTTAAGCACTCTAAAATCTGTACTCTCAACTTTATCTCTTGTTATTAAGTATTCAAATTCGTATATCGGTGAATAATATCGACTTATTAAATGAGTTGCATATTAAAAATAAGAATATATGTATAAACAAATTTGTCCTAAATGAGAGTTTAAATAAATAAACAAAAGCATCGAGTGAGAGTGTAAACATGAAATAAAACTTGAGTAATAAAGTCTTTGCCTTTACAAATGAACCATGTACGAATCACGTGGACTTAATTTCATCTATTTGAGCAAAAAATCAAAAATTTATATGACAAAGTAAGAGCAGCTTTAAAAGTTTAGAACAAAATAGTCATTTTTAAAATTCAGTGGGTAAAATAATAATTTTGAAAGTTTAAATAGTAAAATAGTGCTTTTTAAAATTTATGAAGTAAAATGAAGGACACCTTAAAATTCAAAGAGTATTAGTGTTAATAATCCTATTTTTAATATACGGTTTGCTTGGTTTCCATTTAAGTTGTATTCGAGACCGCCAAGCCCCAATAATCCGACAGTTAATAGCTTTATTCATTTGTTTATCCATCACAACCTTGAATTTGGAGACGTCTTTCGCACATTGTTAACATTTATTTGACTTCCATGTAAATATTGAATTACCAATGTAATTATTGGATTGTGTACAGTTATTTATACCTATTATGAAATATAAGCATGTTTCCTTTCTTTATTGAGATAAAATTTTACATAAGGCTACTCGAGAATGTGGTTTATACTACAAATTTATGCTTCAAACTAATTTTCTAGAATGCTGCTTTTCTTTTAAAAAAATTAAATCAATTTTATTTCGAACCAAACAGCCTATACATTTCCAAATAGCCTATATATATATATGTATATATTTTTGTTTTAAGTTTTTTAGAAAAAAAAATCCATTTTCCATTGTCAATTACATACCCAATGTTTCACTAACAACATGTGAGATTGGGTGGCAAGGAGCTTATTCTCTCTTAAGCAAGGTCTCGAGTTCGAGTCTTGTGTATGGAGAAACAGGTGTTGGGAGAGCTTTCCCTGTATGGGTCCGACCTAGCTCGAATCCGGATTAGTCGGGTTTACTCCTGTTAGAGTTGAGAGATCCTTTATATGGGTTCGTGCCTTTATGTGATGGGTCCAGATACCAGATGATTCACAAAAACAAAATACCCAATGTTTCAAAGTTGCGTTCCTTGTCTCAATCACCACTCGATTTTGACTCTGAAAAATGTTTAAAATGTCCCTAGAAAGAAAAAAGGAAAAAAAAATTGTAAGATCAAATTACGTGAGAACGTGGTTGAGGTTTGACACGTAGAGCGTTGATGTGAATGGCATTAGGATTTCGGAGCCTCCTCTAGACATTCTTGCAAAAGGGTTTCATGGTAATAGATCAGTTAACGGCATGATCCAAAAGGTTGTGTGACGACGGAGGTACAACAATAGTACCGTTAGTGAGGTTGTTCCTCGTCCTCTTGTTGTTTGTCATCATTTTGTATGTGCGTGTCCTTTTTTTTCTGTTTTTTTTTTTTGAGCTTCGTAAATATATATATATATATATTTACTTAAACGTGTTTTTCTTGTAGCCTAAAAATGTTATATTCTAATATGTACCCCATAGTAATTTTATCTTTAATTTTCCACCACTAAATAACTAATTCTGTTTGTTCACAAACAAAACACACACATATATAATTTATTTCAACCAAAACAATCATTTTAATTGAAATTCTCATTTTGATCCCTCCATCTTATACTTTTTCCTTTTTTTTTTGTCTAAACTATTCTTTTTTAAATTTATAACTATGTCCCTTTAAAAGTTCACAAGTGTATATAAAAAACAAATTAAATACATATGCTTCCAACTTGTTTTTTAGAAATCGAAAAAAAGGAATTAATTAATAGTCTATTCTATGTGAAAATAATGTGATCGTAGGCGATTTATCCGTTGTCAAATATAGCTATATACAAAGAGAAAAGAGCATGATTATGTAGAGAATTTCTGCATTTGTTTTAGCAGTACTTTTATAAAATATCATTTTGATTTGCGGATTTAATATTACTCAGTCAGTAAAATCTATGAATTTTAAAATGGGAGAAAGAGCTGAATATCCTTTTTTTTCCTTTTAAAAATGGTGAATAGATTATTTTAAAAATTTTTATAGTAAATACAATATTCACGGTAAAATATTTATTACTAAGCATATTTAATATTTTATGTTTAGTGAATTTTTGATTCTAGAATGAATTTATGTGATTAGTGTAAAAATAAACCTTCAAGAACCCTAAATTTAGAGGCCCATTGTGCAAAATTTCGTACTTTTAGAAAATATTACAAGGTTTTTTTTAATTACATTTGATTGTATTAGAGTAGGGGAACATTTGGTCTCAAGGTTACAGAACTGAACCCTAATCCTTGAACTCTCCTATCCCTTGGAATTGATTTCCAAGTGATAAAATAAATATTAAATTACCTATATACCCTTAATAAATTCATATATTAATTTTTTGAGAGTTGAGATGTTATGTATATGTATTAATAATAGTTATTATTTAATAATATAAAAAGATATATATTTTAGTAATTATATAAGTAAGATTTCTATTTTTAAGTTTCACAAATACTACAACAGAATTACGTTGTTTTCATTCTACCTTATGATCTATCTATTTATAAAGGAGCCAATGGCCATTACATTATTCAACGCTGTAAAAAAAGACATGCATTTTTCTTCTTAAATGCATCCTCATTTTAAATATTTTTCCCTCTATTTATATTATATTAGACTGATTGTAATAAATATTTTTTTTATTCCACTTACTTCACTAGAATAATTTATTTCAAATTTGACTCTACTTAAAACAAATAGTCACACAACATTCTTAACTATTATTTTCTCATAAATATACTCTCTTTAATTTGCCCTTGTTGAAGCAATTTTTCTTGAATATGCCCCTATTTAAACTTTCTTGCACGTACGTCCTAATTAAATTCCTATCTAATTTTCCACTAATTCAATCAAAATGCACGTGTTGCTTGAAACATTCACTTCAATCGATCCATTTTTTATTTTTAAATCATATTTTTACATGGTCCTTATAAAATTTTCTAATTTCCCCTACTAAAAGTTACTTTTTTCAAATATATCCCTACTTAAGTTTTTTTCTTCTAGTCCTCTAGTTTATATATATGAGTGCATGCACGTGTATTTGCAAATACGAAACTTGTAACTACTTTTTTTTCCTCGATTACCCTATTGTAATAACTTTTCGTAAATGTATCCTTATTTAAACTGTTGAAAAATGAGTACGTAACGGATTTTAAAAATTTCTAGTTAAAACGTTTCTCCAAAACAAGTAAGACATGCTATATATATAAATTAATAAAAATCTTTAGTACCTCTTAGTAGGTCAAAAGAATTGTAGGAATTGCAACTAAAAAAATCTACCAGAAGAGCCTCAATCAACTGGTCTTTCTTACTATTCTATTTCCACAATCAGAATGCAGGTAGTTGCATGTCCTTCAGTTTTTCCTCAAGTGACTTCTCCTTACAACCACTTGAGAAAACTAAGAGCTAAGGTTTGAGACATTAAACAATAGCTCTACAGGAGTTTAGAGTCTTCATAGTAAAATACTTTTCTCTAAACTTCTAAAGTGATCTGGGAAACAATAGAAAATTGTTCCTTTTATATAGAGGTCGAATTGGGGCTAATCCTTATCAGATTTAGCCTCAAAATCTAAATTAGACTCAAAATCCAAACTAAAATATGTTCACATGTTTTGCTAAACAAAAGGAGCGGTCGACCGCACCTGTGTGGTGGTCAACCATGACATCATGGCTGAGTTGGCAGTTACATTTTATAGCTTCTCAGACTTATCTGATTCATTTGATTTGAACCAATTGGATAAATCCTATTTTATTTGACCTGAATATCCTTTATGGAGCCTCAGTTTTAATTCGAACAACCCAATAGAGAAGTTATTTGATTTAAACAATCATATATAGATAATCCCATATGAATAATGTAATGCCCAATTAACTCACAATTAACCAATAATAAGCATCTTGTATATCTATACATTTCACAAACACACATTATTGCATTACAAGCATATAGAAAGCATATGTTACGAGCATGAGTATTTATTATTTTTAAGATTGAATCATGCATAAACATGCTTATATTCACAAATATGACATTGAATTATTAGTACATGATCTAACATGTTTTTCAAAAGTTCTAATTGTAGTGAAAAGCTCGATTTCTTAATAAGGAAGATTAGTGTGCTAAACGGTTACGAATTGGTTGGAAAATGTTTTTCTATTTCAAATGCATTCTAAACTAATTGTTTTGCCCATTTATATCTTTTAAATAGACAAACTTGATTGGAATTGAAAGTATGCAAAATGGTGCAATTTGATTGCTTTGTTGACTAGGTTATAACAAATTGAATTACTCTTGCTTGTACCAGATATAAGTGGCTAGCTATTAGCTAAATTCTCTTACTCAGTACTCTTTATACATGTCAAACCTAAGAAAAAGATAGCAAAAGCACTCAAGCAAGCTCCTCCCTTTGCTTACCTGATTTAGACTAAATCAAATGAACTAGAATATTCATTTTTGACTCTTTCTTCTCAAACAGTTCTTAAAATGTCCAACACTTTCCCCACTTCTTTCTCTCCATTTTTCATGTCCTAAAGCTCACAAAAACTTAAACAACACCATAGAAATTTGGGTTGCATAAACCATGCCAAGTTCTTACTATCTTGAGTTTGAAAATCAAGTGTTTTGACCTCTAATAGAGCCCTAACTTTAAGCCCTACAAGGCCTTTATATATTTTATCTTCTAAGAGGACCGATCTTTTCACTCAAACCAAATTAGACTCGAGGTAAGTAGAAACTATTTGCATCACAAGAATTATGTCATGCTATGTTTTAAGGTACATTGATTGGATTGTTGTTATTTGGGAATGACATAGATTATTGAAATGCATAGTGAAATGTATTCATGATTCATGACATTTACATTAAGACATGTGATATGATTTAAAAAGGGAAAGAGGTTTTTAACTAAAATTGGGATATGGCGTTTAATTAGTGGTCGAGTAGGCATGGGACACGGGTGAGACCGGCTGACCTTAACAAATGATGGTAAATACTTTGAGGTTGAAAAACCAAGATAAGAAAAACTACAAAGACTAAGACTGAATACGACAAATACCTGAGATCTAAAGACCAAGATAGAAACCCTATATTATTGTTATTATATTGGCTAAATTATGATGAACAGGTTTCGAAAACCACGGCCTATGTAACATCCGTTATTTTAACGGGTATCACTTTGTAAATTTAATGTATTAAACATGGCAATTTAAAATTTTGTTGTATTCAAAAATTACTAAATTGGTCTTGGATGTTTCATTTATTACAATGATGCCACTTTGACATTTTGTGTTAAAAGTCTCCGAAGGAGACAGTCAAAACCAAACAATCAACCACCTTTTTGTTCACTTCTCCCATTTTCCACCGTGACTTACTCTATTTGTACCCTCAATTATTTTGGCTTTCTATTTATTCAATTTCTCACTATTATTCTCATGTCTCCCACTCTTTCCTTTTTCATTTTTGTTGAAGCAAAAGCTTAGCAAGTTCTCCAAAGACAACCGTAAGTCCCAGCTGAGTCTAAGCCAAGAAAAACTAGTTTTGAAGCCATTTTGGAGTCATTTTAAGCTTCCATCTAGCTATAATCCGAGGTTAGAATCTTGTGAACTAATTTAATCTTTCATTTATAAATTTTTATCCTCAAAAGTTTCATCAAATATGTATTCTTGAACCTGTGTTTTCATGAGAAATCATATATGAGCATGTTTCGTCTTGGTTTTGAGTAAACTTTGAATTTGTGACTTTGATTTGTGAGTTTGGTATGAAAATTTTGTTGTTGATGTTTGAAGACATTTATACAATGTTTTGAAACGCTAAGCACCTTTAAAAAAAAACAGAGTTAAGTTGCCTTGAGTTTGAGTATTTGGGATTTGAAAAAATGTTCTTGTATAACTTAAAGTTTCATAATATAGATGTGTTTAATGTATAAAGAATTGAAGAAAAATGGTTTTAAGTGTTTTAAACATGGTTTACCTATAGCCTTACACATTTCTTATTGTCTGGGAATTAATGAATTGAGTCGGATTAAGCTTTGGAGCTCAAGATTCTCATATATAGAGGGAACCCTGTTTTTTTAAGGTTTCTGACGGTAGGCCGATAAATAATATTGACAGGCCGATGAACAGTGTTGATGAACAGTACCCGATAAGCAGTACCGGCAGGCCGATGAACAGTACCGACACGCCAACAAAGAGTCCAAAAATAGCAGCTTTGTTCAATAGGGCAAAAATAGATGATCGGTAGCCCGATTCAGTAGTTCAAACTTGAACTATTCTCAATATTTTGAGTCAAGTAAATGTTTGAAAACTTGTGTATTTGATATCCAAACTTTGGAAAACATAAATGTGATTATTGTCTACGTCCAGGATAATGGCGTACTTGGAGCTTACGTGGTGAATTGTATAAGCTAGAAATTATTTGTGGATACTTTGCAAAGAGGTAGGAATTCTTTTACTAATCTTTTGTGAGGTTTTGAGGAATAAAAATTTGGTTGTTTTATATTGCAAGATTTGTATATGATATTTTGAATGTATATGATTATACCATAATACGATAATGTGTAACTCGTCCTGTATTGTACAGCAAGAAAAATATTGATTTCACATACGTTGTTGGAAATTGAGAAGCATGGTTAGGAATATTAACTCTATAAATAATGAATGATTATAGAGGTGAAGAGGGCGACAGTTACATCATCAGGCACGAATACCCTAAAAGGTAAAATAGGAGGGGTGATGACGCTCCTTTGGGTCGATAGTCCTAGAACGCACTGTATAGGAATCGACTTGGTGAGGACTTAGGGCTTGATGTCCCCTCATCAGAATACCCTTGGAATGATTGGATGGTGGCTAAGTGCGTCCGTTTGGGTTTTGATGAGTTGAGTGATTAATACTCTGATGAACGTGGATACTGAGGAATAATAATAAATTGTAATAATTATATATACATATATATATATGTATGAAACTTGGTAATGATCAACGTATGATATCCACAAAATATGATTATAATGAAGATATGACTAACTAACCATGCAGGTTTAATGTGGCAATAAATAAAACCTAAAGGTGAGTAATGGTTTTCTCTATTGGGCATGTCAATGCTCATCCCTA
>CAMOHE010026410.1:0-11429 GCA_946598075.1 Artocarpus hirsutus | reverse complement strand
ATTAGATGTGAGATCAATTAATGAGTGATGTTTTGCTTATATTCATTGTGAAAGATAACGTCACTAGCGTTTATAATTGAGGTCATTATAAAAAATTTTCAAGACATAAATATCTTTTAGGGATTATTTGTAGTCAGATGACAATTGATTTTAATTAAAACCTTGTTGGTTTGAACCAAAAAAATGGTTTGAACCCTTTTTCCTAAGTGATTTGTTTGGTAAAATTCCACCGTTTATGTCTTATCTTTTCAAATCTTTTATATCTTTTCTTTAGGAATGTTCACAGATTAGATTTTGCAAATATAAAATTAATTTACAGTCTGATTCAAAACCTTTGGATTGAAAAAATTTCAATCCGCAATCCGATCTAATACCTTTATATTGAAAATTCTCAATTCGTAATCCAATCCAAAACCTTTGGATTAGATTTACATATTCGCATATTAAGTTATGACCTTTAAATAAAAATATTGAAAGTCAATGTTTTCAACATTAAAAATTAAAATAAACAATTCAAATATTAAATAGCTTAATAAATTTAAATTTGTTACAACTAACATTAATGACAAACTAGCTTTAATAAAACTTAAAATCAAATCTTTTTAAAAAAACTCAGAGTAAATTAGTGTTTATTCATTGACAACATTTAAAACATCAAAGCATTTTAACTTGTAATTATTAATCTTATAGTGTAGAATTTACCTGAATCAAATACACAAGTCTTAAAATCTTCTAGTTGTGGATAGAGATCCAATGGGAGAGGGGTAGTAAAAAACGTTGGGAAAGTTTTATTTTTCTTTTTTTAGAAAAAGGAAAAGTTTTATTTATATATATTGTTAAAATAAAAATATATAAAAATATATATTAGGTTTTGAACTAACGGAATAAACAAACTGAGAATTGTTCAATCCGTAATTAGGTCTAAAATCTTCAAATTAAGATTTTTGAATCCAGAATCAATCCAGTACTCTTTTCAATCCAATCCAAAACCTTTAGATTGGATTGAATTGGGCGAATCTCACGAATTCAGGGAACACCTCTACTTTTCTGTTCATTATATTTTCTTTTTCCTTCTGCTAAACAAAATGTAAAAGTATATTCTCTTCGTCTTGCCAATTATGAGAGCAAAGCAGAAAGAAACAGAAAAGCCAACGAGTGCGTCAAAAAGACAGGAAACTAGACAATAACTTCTCTCTATTTGCACTTTTTCCTTCATCTAGGTTATGGACCAAAGAAGCTCTGGAGCAGCCCCTATATGTAAAGATCACTTTTTTCATTCTTCACAAGGCACTAATCTGACATATATAATCTTCCGTATTACCTCCGTAGAACCTTTACTTAAGATGAATTCATGAGTTACACAGAAAAGATAGTAATAGATTCATTGTTAATGCGTGATTTATAAAGGTATTTAGAAAGTAAGTTGGAACTAAAAGTTAGAATTAAAAATACTGTGGTATATAAGAGTTTTATAATATAATATACTTTTTCGTTACATTATAGCACGTGAAAGTTTTACTTTATTTAAGTTAAAACTCAGATAGCCAAATACCCTATTAGCAACCAAATTTTGGCATGCATGTGTGGCGCCAACAAAAAGAGTCACATTTCATAGTCTCTCAAGCATTCCCTTTCACTTTACATTTTTCTTTTCTCCTCTTTTGGGGTCAAGTGTTTGGCATTTGCTAATTTATACCGATGAGGATGACAGATCAGCTTGCTGTGTTGGGGAATATTTGGAGATTAGGCCAAAAGAGAATGCAAGAGAAGAAGAAAGAAAATACAAGTGGTCCAATAGGCTTAAAGTTTCTTTAGGCGTAATTTCAGCCTTTTATTGCTAATAGAGAGAAAAACGTTTTAACTTTTTGACCTTGACGTGCCACAACCTCAAAATTAGAACCTTTAAATTTTTTATTCAACTTTGAAAATGACCATAATTTTGCCTCGTCATCCTCAACTTGAGAGTAGAGAAACTTGAGAGCATCTCTACTCTAATATAATGTTAAATTTGAAATTCATTTACCAATTCAATGTTATTTTTGGCAATTCAAATATTAACATCAATATCATATTTGACACTAAAAATTTAATAATAACTTATTTAATATATTTATTTTTCTCTAATGTATAATATTATTTAAATGTTATAATGCTTAAATTTTAATTTCAAGTTTTAATTTGTTTTCAAAACACTCTAAATATCTCTGTCAAAAATGTGTCCATATTGTTTTGGACAAAAAACGGTTGGTTTTTTTTTTTTTTTTTTTTTTGAGAGTAAAACGGAAAACCAAAACTATATACCAATCGAAACTTAATGAAATCCACATCAATATTCGTCATTTTTTGCATTTAATTGGATTTCGATTTTTCTATTTTTGTTTATTACATTTGGACAATTGTCTGCCAAAAAGTATTTAAATTGCTTTGTTACGGTTTTTCACAAATAAATTGCTTTATCAAGTTTCATTTAATATCATCCTTTCTTAATCTAATACGCACACGTAAAAAAATGAATTCAAAATGGAATTATATCCACGGTGAAAAATCCTGTGATCGATCGCAACTATTGTACGCTTAAAAAACTTATAAAATTTTATATTATTAAAGATCATACATAAATGACGTCACTGTTCCAATCTCATAAAGATTTCAACTTAATGAAATAAGTTTAGAAGTCCACGAACAAAACTGTATGATATGATGGTTAAAACTATTGATAAAGCTGTTTTATATTGTAGTTATTTTTTTTTTATTGTAGCATGTGAGAGTTTTACACTGTTGTTAACTGAAAAGTTGGCTAAAACCAATTTTATCAAACAGACTAGATATTAATTTGAAAAGGTCAACAACGTTTAGGTACAATATGCAAACATAATCATTATTATAAATATTTCAATTTTATGATAACAATCACCATCATAATCTAAACAGAAACTCTATAAGATTATCAACCAATAAAAGCATAAATATTGCAACATTTGCAACATTGTGGTAATAAAATAAGATTAGAAATTTAAAAGATTAGGTAAAAATTTTGTATAATATGTAAATATGTTCATTGTTTGATTATTTGGATTAATTTATAATAACAAAAGAGAAAAATGTACCACAAACAGTTTTTAAAAAATAAACAAATACATAATAATATTAAAACCTATAATTATAGTTTTGAAAATGGGTTCATAAAATAGGCAATTTATGTAATTACTTCTAGCATCTTTGTCATTTCATAGTAGTGACATGAGCCATTTCCATATGTTGAATATCAAGTCCAAGATTTTGAAAGGTTATACAAAATATCAAATTTGTAAAAATCCTAACTTTGTAAAGGAAAGGAAAACCCTATGTGTTGGTTTAATCATAAAATATTTTATAAAAATACGTAAAACGTAGTGGAATGGATTTTAAAAATTTTTCTGACACCATAAAGATTTATCCCATGTTGCTGTGTAAAATAATCATCAATTTTTGTTCATACCTATTTGGTAAAACAACTCTAAAAGTTTAAACAGTAAAAAGCTCTCACATGCTACAGTATCAATAAAAAAAATTACTACAGTGTAAAACTCTCACATGCTACAGTAAAAGTGGTTCTCACCACTGGTTTCCACCATTTTTCCAAACACCCACTAAGTATTTCAAAAACCTTCCAGTCCTCCTTGCTACTGTCCTCTTTCTATTCAATTGGTGGGTAAACACTGTTGAAGTTTCTCGAACGAACTCAATTACTACTTCTAATCTCTCTTGGCTATGGTTGTCTACGCCTTAAAGGAGAGAGCTTTTAGAACACTTGAGGAAGGCTAGAGAAAGATCTACCGAAAATAACACCCTTATAGTCTACTTATAGATGCACATAAGTTGAAGTGATAAATAGCATAATCCCTTAGGATCTTGGTTGAGGACCATGCCAATCACAGAATGGTTAGGCATGTAAATCATCCTCCTAATAGGAGGATGACATGTGCGTTACTCCTATTACTATTTCTATAATGCAACCTTCATCAGTATTTATCTGAGATCTTATTTGGATTCAAGTTTAGATATTATTTATTTTCACTTTTAAAATAAATATTTTCTATGGCTGCTACAATTATTTTTTATCTAATAAAATAAACAATTAACGCACATTATTTATTTCAACTATTAAAATAAATACTTCCACACACGTGGTAATCACTATGTTACATAAAAATAATGTGACAAATATATTAATGCTACATGAATTAACATGCCTAGCACTCCTAGAGGAATGCTGTGGGCGGCAACCATAGTGTAGGTAATATACATTGCATTTTCTCTATCGATTTTGGTAGACTGAAAAATGCATCTAAGTAAATTTCATTTATTCTTTTGAAAGAATGTTATGACACTATCTTAGACATAGCTCCAACAATTATTTATAATTTAATAATCTTATAATCAAATTAATAATAATTATTAACTTTAGTTTAAGCCACCATCTAAAATCAAAGCTGCACTCTTAAGTTATACACATAAATTATAAGAAACATTAAGCAGCTTCACCGCATATGTAAGGTCATCCATTGATATAATGAAATCATTTACCATGTGATTTTACCTTCCGCAATAAAATTCATAATTAGAGCTAGATTTATGGGATCCATATAACCTCTTTAACTACTTCTTTATTCATGAGTTCTGTTAATTCTTTAATAGGTGATCTATATATGAACAAATCATAAATAAGGATTTTGGTAATATAATTGATATCTCATGTCAAATAGTGAGTACTCTTCACCTAAGTTCCTAAATTAGTACTCATAAGAAAAATATCTTTTCATCTTTTAAATAGGAGCTATGGATTCTATATCTGTGAATAATGTTCCTAGCTATCAATAATATTATGCCTCTATTATACTAAGTGTTTACTTGTAGAGTAATAATTCTCACCCATTGAGTCTATCATTCACTTCAGGTTTGACGTAGTAATTACAAAATGATCAAAGATGATAGAATTTCGATTACTAACACGAAATTACATAAAAATCATAATTCTATCTTGATCCTGGTTCAACATGTTCAAAATACACTGAGATCTCTATTCAAGAATCATCAACATTACTATGATATAGATAAGATCATTTCACCAATTTGAGAACAAATAATACCACAATCTTTATCAAGATAAAATCCTCAGCATTATTTACTAATTGCAAACCTATATTTTATACACAGTCAATCATAATCAAATCTTCTATGTTATGAACTCTTCGTATACATGATTATGGACTAGGAACAAGCTTCGGATTCTTTATTGATATTTGCATTATGAATATATATATATATACATATATATATATATTATGTCATGGAGAACAATAAAAAATATTATTTATTAATAATACAATTTTTTATTTCTCAAAATATCTAAATCAAATAAAACAACATGCTTTAGAAACACCAATCCCAACACTATGTCAGGATATGAACTATAAATATACATATAAATGCGTGAAAAAAAACCAACTAATAAGGTATTTAAAAAGTGTGGTTAGAACTATGGTTGTGATTTAAAACACTATAACATATGAAATCTTTACATTGTAAAAGCTTTTTGTTTTTTACTATAATATGTAAGAGCTTTATACTATTTGATAACCACAACCATGGTTTTGACCAAGATTACCAAACACCCTTCAAAGCTAAGGATTTCTTTAAACAGCAAGGAGTTGGGTCCGTTGTTCAATCAAATGATATTGAGCTTTTTTCCCATTTCCTTCCAAGAAACGAGTAAGTTTAAATTGATGCGACTTGCAACTCATTTGCCCGTAAGCGCCATGGAGGAGCTCCGTTGCGAAAAGGTCCTACCTTGTTTCCGTCATAACAGTTATAGTTATCAACACAATTATAATTCCCAGGAATTATACATTTCTGTATCGAACCATCATTCACTTCTTGAAGCTCAGAAAGATAAACCATGAACCAAAATAGAAAATAGGACATGGTTCTAAGCTGTCATCATATCAACTTATAAATATGACAATTTAATAAAACTTTATTAGATATAACGTTTAAAAACCATATCTAGGAGTATTTCTACTCCTTCATTTTCAAAATTGAAAGAGTTTTTCCCTTAGTTAAAGTTTAAACATTAGGAGCCTATTTGAGAACAAAAGTTTAAACAAAAAATTTTTGTTTTAAACTAATTTTATTACAGTGTTTTTTTTTATAAAATTTAAATCTTTATAATGTTTTTAAGTTTAAACCTTTGGTTTGAACCCTAATGTTCCTAAATGGGCTCTTGATTTTTGTCTCAAGTTTAATAACTCTTTTTTTTTAAAGTCAAGTATCATGAAGAACTTTACTAGGGTGTTTGAAATAATGGTTTGAACTAGTTGTTTGAATTGTAAATAGTATAAAGCTCTCACATGTCACATTAAAAAACTATAGTATAAAACTCTCATATGTTTTCGTTTTAAAACCTAAACTGATGTTTTAAACTACTATCTTAAACACCCTGTAAATTAATACTTGTTTGTAAAATAATAGTATTTAGTATTTAAAATTATTGGTGAAAAATATTATAACAAAATTAGTACCAACCACAATTTGATAGTTTCCACCATGTTTACAAACCTATGAACACCATAGGTGACACAAAAAATAATCCTATCAATTGCCATAGCCGCTAATGAAACATCATCATGCATCTTATTGAACTACCATTATATGTACGGCAAAGTGTGGTACATGCTATAATATAAATAAATCTTCCAATAATATAAAAAATCTAGACTGTAAAACATGAGCCTCATCTCTGTCTGTCTTCATCTCTTTTCTTTTCTCTCTCTAATGCAAGGTCTCCAAAGCACATGACATTAGTACAGACTATCAAGTTCCTTGACCAGTGATCCATTAAATTAAAAAAAAAATGTCCGAGGGAGATAGTTGTCTTTCACATTGATATCCAGTACTGGAAAGTAGAAAAGTCCCCTGCGAAAGCTCTCCACCAATTTCGAAATTGTTTCCCTTGGGCTTTGTTTCCCCTTAAACAACAAAAACAACAACATTCCCACTATTTTTCCTTCACTTTCCCTCCACTTTTTCCCCCTCCTCCTCTTTCCCACAAGCATATCAATCAGATTCTTACTCCTCCAGGAAAGCTGCTAAAGAAGTGCAAAAATTAAACCCAAAAAAAAAAGGAGAAAAAAAGAAACAGAGAGCCCCAAAGGCAGAGGATATCTCTCTCTACTGGTAGTGCATTATTCTCCTCGCTAAACCCCTCAAAAGCCATGAAAATCTGTCCACTTTTCGGATTCAAACCTTTAAAAACAAAAAATTTGAGACAAACCCACTTCTAGTTCTAGTTCTCTCTCCTCACCCACCATTCTCTCTCTCTGTTTCTCTTACAGAAAATCCAAAATCCATTTCCCAAAAGCCCCTCAAAAGGCTTGAGAGAGAGAAAAACAGAGCTGAAACGCAGATTTTCGTATGTCTACGACGCCAATAGTGGAGCAACAGCCACCTCCGACGGCTGTCGTTCAGCAAGCCTACACGGCCCATTCGGGTCACGGGTCGGTGGGGCCCGTCATCGGCGTGCTGGCTGTGATCGCCGTCCTCGGAGTAATCGCCGGTATGATCGGACGGCTCTGTTCGGGTCGTCGGGTCATGGGTCACGGCCAGTACTACGACTTCGAAGGTTGGGTCGAGAGCAAATGCGCCACGTGCCTGGACGGCACCATCGACCCTCCTCCGCCGCGGCCGCCAGTGGCTCCGGCGGAAGTTCCGGTGGCGAAGCCGGTGGAGCCACAGCAAGAGGCGAAGGAGGAAGAGGAGGAGAGGAGCAGGTGGCCCAAACGCAAGCCCAGCCCCAGGCCCAGAAACAGCAGAAGAGACGTCAACAACAACAGCAAAACAGCTCACATGCAAGTACTAGCGAGTCTTGACAAATTTAAGGAAACGGGTTTGACTAATTTCATGATATTGGCCATTGGATTTATCTTTTTCTTTTTTTTTTCTTTTATCTTTTTTTATTAACTTGGTGTTAGAATTTAGATTATATTTTGTTGGTTAATTGTAAGATTATTCCATTGTTCATTTGGGTCTGTTTATCTCTCTTTCTGTTTCTGTCTTTCTTTCCCAATCCTCTTTTTTTTTTTTGGGGTCAAAAGTTACCTTTTTTATCTTTAAATTAGTGGGTATGGCAATATACTTCTATTGGAACGCACATCATGTGTATGATGAAAATATTGTGAAATTAAATTGGAGAGGTTTTTTGGCCACAAAAACACAAGTGTGAAGCTCTAGAGGGAGAAAAAGAAAAACATGGGTCCTTCTCCTTCATGATAATATGCTTGCCACCCTTTTCCCAATGTTTGTTTGGCTATATATGTTATTGGAAAACATTCATAATTTCATATACATTTTTTTGCATTGATGAGTGGCTTCAAGTGGAGTCTGTGAGTTGTTGGCTCTGTGCCTTGTGTACTTCTATTTTTGAATACATATTATTAATTATCTACCTGTTATTTATTTCCACCTGTAAGATATTCTCTTCAATTCAGCCATATAAAAAAAAATGTTAGTCTTTGGATTCTTTTATTCTTGTCAATCTGAATAAATAACTGCAAAGTTGTGAGGTACACTATGAGAACATTCCCTTGTTAGGCGTGAGAGACAACCAAGGTTCAGCGTTTCATGCCATTTCTGGAATTATTATAGCGAGCCTCCCCGGACAGATTGAGACAGAGCTACCAATTAATTATAAGGATTAATTATATAGTTTGACCTTTTAGTTTTAATTATTTTTTTAATTTTAAAAACTATAAAAATATTTTTAAAATTTTAAACACTTATTTCAATGTCATCTATCTATGTGAATAGAAAAATTCAGCAACTTAAATAGTTATAAACAAAATTTAATATATTAGAAAAAGAATTTTAAAACAAAACATCAATTTCAAAAAAAGATTTTAGGTTTTATGACTTTTTAAGTTTTAAAATATATATTTAAATTTTTTTCTTAAGAAGAAATATATATTTTATGAATAAATTAGGTTTTAGTTAAGGATATTTTATCTTATTTTTATGTTTTTAAATTAAAAAAATCTATAAGAGATAAAATTTAAACAAATTTTTTAAATTCAAATAATACATTTGTAGTTTTTAAAAACAGAAGAATAAATTGAGAAATAATGAAAACTAAAATGTATAGTTATGTGATATATATTAAAAAAAGATAACTAAATTATACTTTTTAGTTTTAATTATTTTTTAATTTATTTTTTTATTTTTAGAAACTATAAAGATATCTTTTAAATTTAAAAAATTGTTTCAATTTCATCTCTATAAATAGAAAAAATTTGACAAAATGACATAATTATGTCTAAAAAGTTATAAAAAATATTTCATGGAAAAAAAGCATAAAAATTTGTAAAACAAAACATCAAATTTCAAGCAAAAATTCTCAAGTTTTATGACTTTTTAAATGTTCAAAAAATTTTAAAAAATTTTCCAAGCAAGAAAAATATATTCTAAAAATAAACTCAGTCTAGTTAAGAGTATGTTTGTTTTATCTTTATAATTTTTTGTTCAAAAAGTCTGCGAGAGATAAAATAGAATTAACTTTTTTAAATTCAAAGAATACCTTTGTAGTTTCTTAAAACAGAGAAAAAAATTGAGAAATAGTTAAAACTGTAATTAACCCCTAATTATAAGACACAGATAATATTGTAGCAGAAAAAAAAAAACATAATAACAAACCAAAAAATAAGCCCCGTTGCCTGGTTTAGTAGTTTTTGCAATTATTGTTATTGTTATTGTTATTATTTTGTGTGTGTGTGTGTGTGTGTGTCTGTGAAAAGAATAGGTTTTGTCCTCTTGAAGGGGAATCTTATGAGCTCCACGTAAAAGTGTGTTTACTCTTGTTCTGTGTTATTTACCTTAAAGCCAGGGTCCATATTTTAAGTCAAAAAGAAAAGGAAAAAAAAAAAAGAATTCTCTCTTCCAATTTGTGTGCAGCAAATTGGTAAAGAAAAACATTGGATTATACAAGATATATATATATATATATATATATATATATATATATACACACACACACACACATATGGTAACTTGGAGAGAACTAAACACGTGTTAGCACAGTTTGAATAGATTACTGTTTCTGGTTCAAAGTTGCGAGGCTCGTAATAAACATAGCGACAAATACAAAAATATATTTTTGCGTTCTTTCAAACTTGCTATACCCCATTCTACGATTTATGTTTCAAGGAATGATGCATTTGTCTCTGTCGTTTGAAAATTGCGTAAAAAACCTCGTCTCGTGGATTCATTGACCCCGCTAGCCATGGAGGGGTCAGGGCTTTCTTAAAAAAAAATCTCTCACATATTTATTATTTTCTGGATTCTAGATTTTAATTTTTATTAAATTAAAAAATATATGAGGTTTAATTTTAATAAATATTAGAAAATAAACAAAAAATAAGCAATAAAAGACGAAGATCAAAAAACACACAAATTTACATGGAAAACCCTAGACAGGAAAAAATTTTGGACAAAGGAGATCGAAAATTGATTAAAAAAAGGAGTCAAAATAATACATATATATAATAGCATAGCCTTAATGCAATAGGACCGTACCGTCTCTTGGGAGCTCTACCCCCGCACGCCCAAAAGGATCAATGGTGGGCTACAGGATCAGGCCTATCGGCCTAATCCTTCGCTACCACTACAGATCCCAAAAAATTCTTATAATTATAATTTTATTATAAACATCGTACTGCGAACTTATCGGGCTGGATCAAACAGAATTCGGGTCGTCACACTCTGATAATAAAGAATAATAGGCACTTGAAGAGCTAGTCGAAACCTAAAATACTATAATAATTCAAATTCTGTAAGAGAAATTATATAAAAAAAATTTGGTTCAATTCATTTTTTAGTTCGAAGGCAAAAAAAATATCACTTCACGTTGTAATTTTAACCACAAAACGTAAGGTGAGACATTTACCACAAGATTATATGATGAAACATGAAGGACAAGTGCAGCATTTCAAAATCATAAAGTGAATAGTAATCATAATTTGATATAACAATTGGGAAGCTTTTGCCTTTATCCACTAAAAAAAATATGCCATTAGGATTTCTCCTTGGATGCCCAAAGTATGGAAGACCTTGTCACCTCTAGACGGCGCAGAAAGTTTGCATTGTGTCACTCTGTTTGGATTTGTCACATTGAATATTTTAACTTGAAAGAGCTGAACTTCCTTTTCACTTTTGTGAACGGCAAAAATTTAGATCAAAAGACCAAAAGGTGCAAAAGACAGCTCTTTGATGAAACACAAATGCACACGTTGACGGCTGAAGTCCAGTGTTACTTTTCAAAAAGAGTTCTTCAAGTTCTATTTAGTGCAAGCTTTTAAAGTATGCCTCAACAGAATGTTACTTTTATTAGCAAAATGTATATA
>CAMOHE010026407.1:0-10725 GCA_946598075.1 Artocarpus hirsutus | reverse complement strand
AAAAAAAAAAATGAAAGAGACTAACGGCGACAATAAATTAAGAACTTAAGACTTCAATATCTAAATTTTTAAAATAGGTACTAAAAGTGCTAATAAATTAAGAGTTTAAGGACCTAAGTATCTAAATTCTTAAAATAGAGACGTAAGTGCTAGTAGATTAAAAGTTTAAAGACTTAAATGTCTACATATTTAAAATAAAGACCTAAATGTCAAATGTTAAAAAGTTTAAGGATCTATGACGCAAATATCTCTTAATCATATAAATATAAATACAGGAAACATTTTAAAACATAAGATAAAAGAATAAGAATAAAGGAGTTAAAACTTATAAAAGAAAAAAAAAAGTTAAAGCACCTAAAACTCAGAGTCTTACACTACCGTAGGATAAACATAACCTGAAATCACAAAATAAAAAAATAGAGTTAAAACTTAGAAATGAAAGGGAAACAAAAGCACTTAAAACTCACCATTTTGGACTTCCGTAGGACAGGAAACATTTTAAAACATAAGATAATAGAATAAGAATAAAGGAGTTAAAACTTATAAAAGAAAAAAAAAAATTAAAGCACCTAAAACTCAGAGTCTTACACTACCGTAGGATAAACATAACCTATGAAATCACAAAAATAAAAAAATAGAGTTAAAACTTAAAAATGAAAGGGAAACAAAAGCACTTAAAACTCACCATTTTGCGTAGGAAGAAGAAGAACAGAAGCACTAGTCTCATATCCATTCTTTTATATATATTAGTTCATACCCTAAATTTTATAATAATTGGTAATACAGTTCAATCAATAATTAATGTAAATTAATAGACGCAATTAGATTCCAAAAAACAAAAATTTCATAGATTACGGATCCAAGTTGCCAAATAACAAAATTTTGGGATCTACTATTGTAAAAATATTGGGCAATATATGGGCCTGGGAGGATTTCTTAGACACTCTTTCGGCTTCCTTAATCCAAAAGTTATTTTTGAAAGTATTCGGATGATTTATCAAAGTGTTTTTACTTTTCAAAAGTCCTTTTTGTGAAAAACATAAAATATGCCTTCTCAAAAAAATAGTTTTGAAATAGACTTTGAAATTTGTACGATAGTATTAATAATATATTCTAAGCTTAAATATAGCATTTTTGTAGCTTAAAAAAATTGAAACCATTTTAATCTATTAAAACTTTTATAAAATATAGTTTTTAAACATTTATTAAAGCTCTTGCCTATTCTTTTTTTTTTTTTTACCGATTAAAGCACAAACAAAAACTATGCCAAACGATTCCTATGTCTGCTAATTGACGTTCGTTACTTATTAGACCAAAATTGCGATAAATTTTAACATGTAAGATACTATTTGCAAAACAGAAAATGTGGTCTTGAGTTGATGTTTACACGTGGGAAAAGAGAAAGAATAACATCTCTTAACAAGAGAATATGAAAAATAAAAGAAAATTAATTGAAGAAGTTAAAAGAAAAAGAAAAATAGAAAAAAAGCTCCAAAACACACTCTTATATATTTAGGAACTCTTATATATTTAGGAACAACAAATCGTATGTGCTCTTTTATATGTCTAACATTTAGGATTTAGGATCAAGAATTTAAATAGGCATGGAAAACAAAAGAAATAAATCAAAGAGTTAACAAGGGGGGAAAAGGCACAAAAAGGTATGAAAACAATAAGAAAAAAAAGTTATAAGTAAAAAAAAAAGAAAGAAAGAAAAGGTAGCATACGGTGCATAAAGAGTGCAAAAAAATAAACAGTATAGTTCTAATCAATCTCTTATATATATTTATTAGAACTAAAATTTTAAGTTTTTGACATATTTATCTTTAAATTTTTTTTCCAATAATTAAGTTCTTAAATTTAACAAAGCATAATAATTAAGTCATTATCACAAACTCTGATAAATTGGGACAGAAAGAGATCACAAAGACGAAAGTGATTTATTTAGAAGACATATGCACCTCATTTACTTTTAACAAGAAACAAATTGTTCAAATTTATTCCCAAAGAAACAAAAGTAAAAAAAAATATCATTGTTAATTTTTTTAAAAAATTTTCTTGGCTTATATGTATATTTTAATCATTGAAGTACCCGAATCTCACCCTTTCACTTTTTCAATGGGTCATGTATGTCTCATGTGATTAATTTTTGTCATAATTGGATGAATATTTATGATTAGGGACTTAATTGTCACATTAAATTTGGTTTAAGGACTTAATTGTCATAAAAAAATTTAAAGAAGACCACGTTACAAAAAAGTAAAAAATTTAAAGGGAAAAAATTCTAAAATTTAAGATTAATTCGCTTTTCTAAATTATAAAATAAAATAATGCTTGATCATAATCCAACAATACCACAAGATATTAATATATGAGTCAAGACGGTAGCAAAACAATTGCCTTGATCACTAGGATTAGCTACATTGTATCAAAATGAACATTGTATTAGAATGAACATTATGGCTTTGTTTGATAAGTACATTAGAAAAACAAAGTTGAGTTATTACATTGTAAAGTTTTTATATGCTACAGTGAAAAGTAAAAATTTACTATAGCCTAAAGCTTTCACATGCTACAATTTTTAAATTTCAACCAAATTCCTAAACATAACCTACATATTTCAATTTTGGCTGGTTTTAGACGAGTAATACTTTGGTTAGGATAATTTTAATTCAAAACTATGAAGTAGCTCACGTTGCTTTGTTTGGGAGAATAGTGCTAACTCCATAGTTTAAACTGTAATAGTACAAAGCTTTCACATGTTACAGTGTAAAGTTAAAATTTGTTATAATATAAAGCTCTTACATGTTACAATGTGTTATTCCAACCACATAGTTTCAACCGCTATTTCAAATACCCGAATATTTGCACCAGCATATAAGTGTTGGAACAAAAAACTAACAATTACCTTGCTCCTTATTTTCAGTTTGATTTGGAGATCCATGATTATCTATACAAGCTAAAAATATTTTATTTCGTTTTAATTTTTTAGTTCTTTCTTCTACTTTTGTTTTGCTTTTTTTTTTTTTTTTTTTTTTTTTTTTTTTTGTTTAAAGATATTTTGGTTATTTCATAGTCAATGTTAATTGTTGACAAAGAGAAAGTATACATTTGTCAATATTAATTGTATACATTTGTCTATTATTTCATATACAAGAATCGAAAGGGTCTAAATAAGCGTAAGTTGCAAGGTTTAAAAGTAAAATATGAAAGTTAATTGTTTTTTACCTCGTGAGGTTATGAGTATGTTTTTAGCCCCTTTTTTTAATTTTAAGGATAAAGAATCACAGGACTCTTATTGAGTGAGGGGGATTTTTGAGATTAATAATAATAACTAATTTTCAAGTTACAATTTGCCACTGGTTTATCTAAATTTTATTAATTGGACTTATTGGTGCAACTTCAATAAACATAAAGGACTGATTATAGTTTGATATTAGTTAGTTTTATAAAGCTTTTATATATTACAATAAAAGTAAAAAAATTACTGAAATATAAAACTTTATATGCTACCGTATTTATAACTCTTTTAGTCAACATTTATTAATTAACTTTTACAAAACAAAGAGAAGAATTATCTGATTTGGTTGGTTGAAAAGCACATGATTTGGTTGGATCGTATATTTTGGCAACTATTTAGACAGGTTGGAACTGAAATTAAGCCGGTTTGGTAAGTCCTTTTTCGTCATTTCGCGACACAAAAAGGGTGGGGAAAACAAATAATCAAACAACTTCTAACTCAAAACTAGTTTCACTAACAGCAAACCCAAATCCGAACCCCCTTCTCGCTTTCACTGAGCTGTTCTCTTCAACAAGTCATTACCAAAAATAGAAAAAAAATTATATAAAAAACAAAAAGGAAATTTTACAAACCATGCACGTGCCTTGCACGTGAGACACTCCATCGGCTTCCTCTTTGTCCACAAATCTGATCGTTCTTTTTGATTTGATCGGACGGTCCACATCTCTAAGAGAGTTTCAGAGGTAAGTAGATGAGAGAAGTGTCGCCTCACGTACTCCCTCTCTCTCTCTCTCTCTTTCTGCCCTAACCCTGTCTCTGGCCATCCCCCTCGGCTCTTCCAAGGCCCTTCCTCTTTCTCTCTCTCTCTCTCTATCTCTCTCCCTCCCCCTTCCTCTTCTTGGATCTGTTGTTTCTCTCTCGTCTCCCGAATCTGGTAAAATTTATCCTCTTCACCAAGTTTAAGCTTTTTCGATTCTCTCTCTCTCTCTACTTTTTTGTTTTGACCGTGGATATAAATTTCAGATTTTGTTGGCGGCTATCTGTCCATCCATCAATTTCTCTCTCTTAGGGTTCGGGTTTTCGACTGTCGATCCAAGCATATAATTTTAAGGTACGCGCTGATTCTGTTTTCTTTCTTGTTCGTTTTGGTGATCTATGAGAAATGTCCGTAATTTAGGTAATAGGTTTTGTAGTTTTAGAGTCCGATTGGTTCATAGATATGAATAGAAAATTTGAATAAAAATTTAAATTTTTGTGAGAAAAAATACTATAACAAAATATTCAAGTTAGGGGTTAAACCACAACCAAATGGGCCCTAAATTTTCTCCACTGAATTCGAGCTCTGGAATGTTCTCAAGATCTTCCATCGGTTGGATTTGAGCTGAACCTCTTTTGTTCGTTATTAATTGATTCTGATTCTGTCGTTCTTGTTGATTTCTTTTTTTTTTTTTTTTTAATTTACTTGCTCCAAAGTTTTGAGTTTTAATGTATTGTTGTGGTGTAACTTGGTGTATTGCTTATCTCACAAAAGTTTTTTAAAAAAAAACTAGTTGTATTTTTTAGCAAGCTGGTCCTTTGGTTTTTAGCTGCTTTTCATAACTGGGAAGTACTTTTTTCGAGAGAATGAAAAGAAAGAAGGATTTGTTGTTAGTAATTCTTATTTGTATCATTGTATGTGTGGACTCCATCTTTTAAAGTTAAGCCTTGTGCTGGAATTTTATAAGTCCAGTCCATATTGTTTAAATTATATAGATGTTCGCGTTGTTGTACACAATACATTGATCATCTGATCAGAATTCTTATAATTTTTGTCTTTTGGCACATGGCGGATTTTTCAATCAGTGATTTGATCTTGTTGTCTCCATGGCAGCTCTTTTTTAGATTTGATTGGCTTCTCTTGGAAAGATTTGACTGCAACTTGAGTTGAAACAAAGGCAATCCATTTGCGATATTAGGAGAAGAACCGCCATGGTAGCGGGTGCACAGCCACAGCCACAGCAACAGCAACCGCCACTTTCTGTAGCGGGTGCACAGCCACAGCCACAGCCACATCAACCGCCACTTTCTGCCGAGGAGGAGGCCCTCAAGAGAAACACCGACTGCGTGTACTTTCTTGCTTCGCCACTCACATGCAAAAAGGTATGTTCTCTTTCAAACTAAAATAAAGCCCTACATCTATGGTAATATTTTCATGTTTTTGACGTTGGTATTTAACTATTTATTTAAAATACAAAAATTGCCTCTTAGTTTTCTAGCATTGCAAACTTCTATCTTAAGTGATGTTTTAGTTGCTGGTGGTTGGATTGCATTTCTAAAAGTAGTTCCTTTTTATCCTTTGCAACAGGGAGGTGAATGCGAGTATCGCCACAGTGAATATGCCCGGGTCAATCCCAGGGACTGCTGGTACTGGTTGAATGGTAATTGCTTGAATCCAAAATGCGCGTTCCGACATCCGGTAAGTTTGTTCTCCTAACCACGTTGTCCGTTGAACATATGTTGTCCACATTTGACTTTGGTAAAATGGCTTTTAAATTGACAGTAGTTGTACATCCGAAATATGAGCATGTTGTGTGAAATTATTTTTGCTTTTCTTTCTTCAGCCTCTTGATGGACTGTTAGGAACCCAAGCAACACCTTCAGTGGGATCTGCTCCGTCCTCGGCTCAGGCTACAACAGTGTCTATAACAACAGCGGCATCTGTACCACCTGCTACCAACAACTCTAGTAAGCAGGCTGTTCCCTGCATATTCTTCCAAAAGGGGTTTTGCTTAAAAGGTGATAGATGTGCCTTCTCACATGGACCAAATCCCACGTCCAGTATTAAATTCTCACAGGCTTCAGCAGTGACTCATGCTTCCGAGCCATCAAATGTTAAGAAAGCTTTTGGCAGCCTTCAGAAGTGCTCTCAAGAGCAAAAGATTCCTCAAACTAGTATCTCAAAGCCAGTTGGGGTAGCTCCTGAAGCTAAGCATGTTTCAAAGGTTGAAACTGCTCCTCCGAGAAATGAAGTTAGCGTTGAGACGAGTGTGCCATCCGGCAAGTCATTTGACCATGAGGCTTTCAGAAGTAAAGCAGTGAGTGCTCCTGTTATGAATGGAATTTCAACAACTAGGTCAAATCGTTCGCACCAAGTTGATGTATCAAATGATCATGGCTATCATAATGGTAAGGATGCTGATGAGTTTTTGAGGGAGTCTTCACCAGGTTTTGATGTTCTTGTGGATGATGAGCTCAGAGATCCTGATTACTTCCATGGTGAAGATCAATATGGAAGAGCAAGATGTCATGATGGAAGAAACTTGAGTTCTGTAGATGAATATGACATGGACCAGTCTGCTGGTTATGGTTCAGCAGCTGATGTTGACCGAGAACAGTTTCGTGATCCGCGTGGCTATGACTCTTATGATTACATGCAAGGGCAGTATGCTTGGGAGCAGCAGAGGGCTTCTTCTGAGAGAATGGTAGGTGGGCCTGCTCATTTTGAGAGAAGGGGCTATCGTAAGTCTCATAGTCCAGATAACGTTGATGAGTCAGATCTAAGGCATCGGTTGTCCAACAGAAGAGTAAATGGTTTGGGATCTGTCATCAGTAATGATTATGTGCACGACAATCACGTTGATGACCGAAATTACAGGGGTTCTTCTCGAAGAGATCCACACCAAATGCCACAACATGAGGGCCCCCTTAGTAGCCGTCTTCGAGGTAGAATAAAGCTTCCTGGAGGACCTTCTGTGAATGGTGGTGATTTGCACCATGACAGGGGATTTGACAGAGGAAGGAGTCGGGGTAGATTGTCACCAAGCAGACCTCAAAGTTCAACCCATCAAGGGAGGTTTCGAGACAGGTTAAAAGGCAAAGCACAGGAGAACTTCAATAACGAGGGGAGAAGTTTCAGGGGTTCACGCCCGGGAAGAGAAGCTATCGATGAGGGTACTGATTTTGCTGGCCCAAAAAGTTTGTCTGAACTGAAAATGGGGAAGGTTGCAGAAAATAAGGAACAATCATGCCTTGGAAAGCGAAAAAGTATGAGGATGGAGGTTTCTCAGTCATCTGAAGGTGATCTTTCATTTGAAGGACCAAAACCTCTAAGTGAAATTCTGAAGAGGAAGAGAAAAGCTGATGCAGCAGGTTCTGGGAGCGCGAAATCTATTGGTGAAACTCAACATGGTTCGTCAAGTCTTGCCAAGGAAGGAGGAAATAATAGCGTGTTTAGCAACAAAGAAGAATCCAAGTCTGCAACTTCTGATGTTGTTGGGACAGAAGATGAAAAAATTGAAGGTCCCGATGCTCAAGCTGACGCCAATGATCTTGAGGTTGAAGATGGAATGATTTATGATGAAAATGTGGATGATCAGGAGCTTGAAGCTGAAGATCAGACGCACCGGGATTATGATTACGAGCAAGGCGAGGAGGAGGGAGAATATGACGGGGAGAACGTTGAGGGTGAAGAGGAATACTTGGAAGATGAAGAGGGTGATGATGACTTTGCCAAGAAGATTGGTGTGATGTTCTCTTGAAAGAGGGGAAAAATCCGTAGAGAATACTTACTGCTATTTCCATGGTCATTTTGTGTGGAAATTGAATTAGGTGGCTCGATTTGATCAAATAGCATGCTTGACGTGGATTTTCTTTTGTAGAAGTAGAGATATCAAGGTGTTTTTCCTTCCTTTCCTAATAAAAACATTTTCGTTGTATTTAAGTCTTATTCAATGGGGATTTTAATCATGCTCGAGGAATTTTGCTGTGCCCTCCTGTAAAAGTTAATAAGAAGGATAGCTATTTACTGTTCTCAGTATTTCTTGTTCATATTTCCGCTTAGCAATTTTTTTGATAGAAGTTTTTTCAAACTTGTTCAATGGTAATACTAGAGGTGGTGGTATGTTTCTACTACTACATTATGTATGGAAACATTGAAAGGGGTGTTTGACAGGGTGATTAGAACTGTTAGTTAGAACTGTTTTTACGTGAGAGTTTTATATTATAGCGATTTTTTTATTGTTACTATAACATATGAAAGAAAGGAAAGATTTATACCTTTTGTAGTTGAAAAAAAGGCTTAAACCACTCTTGGCAAACCCTCCTCAGAGTTCTTTGATACATCTCAATTGAAATCTCTGATACATCTCAATTGAAATGAACCGTTTGCCGATTATTCTATATCACAACGACAACTCAAAGGAAAACGACGGAAAGCGCATTAGAAGGGAAAAATTAAAAAAAAAAAAACCGACAGCTGGTCAAAGAAAACGACAGAAACTTTTCTTGCTCACACGCCTTGTTTTAATTGTATCATGTTACGTATCATTTGATCGTCTCATGAGGCCTATCCTGTTTTGGTTGAGTATTGGATTATCGTGAACATGCACTTCAATTATTAACGATAATCCTTCCAAACAAGCGCGGGCTTGTTGGCAAGTGTCTCTTTCATGACGAAGGCCGCCGGGTCGTGACGTAAACAAAAGTAGCAATCTATTAGAAACAACGACAATACGAACAAGGAGTAAGAAACGATAAGCACGGAAAATGACAGCAAATTTAACCACGTAAGACATATTTTAAAACGGCAGGAAGCCTGGGGACGACATTAACAAAAAGGGATATAAAGGACATTACCGAGAAAGAAAACCATATCAATTTGCGAACCCACCGAAGAATTTTATGCCTACTGGGTTTATTGGTTAGAATTTTGTTAGTTTGAATTTTTTGGATTGGAGTAGAAAAATTAAAATTGTGTAGTTTAAATAGTAATTTAAACTACTGTTTGGATATGTAGTTAAAATATTAATTTAAACAGGATATTCAATTTGAATTTGTATTTGGATAAACATTGAAAATTCTAGTTTAAAACATGAAAAAATTATATAATCAAAGAATAAATATAAAATATGTAAAAAAAAGTTATTTAATTAAAAGTAATATGAAATAATAATGTTAAATCATAAATATAAATATACAAAAGTGAAATCAATGTTTAATATTGGTTCGAAATGTTGAAATGTAAGGGGGTTTAAACTTTAAGTTTTGCAGTTTAACTCAGTTTGAACTGTTAGTTTAGTTCGAATTAAATACGTTATCAAACACCAATTTAAATTATGATGGTCGTTTGGACTAAGCTGAACTAGACTGAATCAGTTAAACAAACAAGGTGTTAAACTACACGAACTAAAAACAATGATAAATTGCAAAATAACATAAACCTATATGCTATTTGGAAGAACGGTTGGAATCATCCGTTACAACTATAAACAACTGTAAAGAGTGTAAAGCTCTTACATGCTATAGTAAAAAGCAAAAAATTACTACAGTATAAAACCCTCACATGCTAAAGTTCTAAAACTAAAACTGTTGGTTTTAACTATTCTTCCAAGCAGCTTACTAGACGACAAAAATTCAAATGAAATGAATCTAAAAAATTAAAAAAATGACAAAAACAAAAAACGAGACCTTTAAAACACCAACAAATCTCAAAAGACAGATTTTTTAAAAAAGAGGGTAAATAGCTCTAGAGGTAAAATAGGGTAAATAGCTCTAGAGGTCGCTAAACTTTTAACATTGTGACAATTTAGTCCTTAAATTAATTTAATGGGCTAAAATAATCCCTGAACTTTTAACATTGTGACAATATGATCTTTGAATTACTTTAATACAGTAACATAGTGACGGTTGATATGGTGGCACTGTGACGGTGCATGTTGTAATGTGGCTAGTTTGGCGAGGTAACTAACGAGTTAGCTACAAGCTAGTTTTGTTGCGAAGTGTGTAAAACGAAGGGGTAAGACAGGGCCAGTGCTGTGGAGAGGAGTGTCATAGGGTGAAGGCCACCATGATTTTTCTATTCAAATTTTAACAATGATCAATATATAAGACT
The DNA here is from genome assembly GCA_946598075.1 of Artocarpus hirsutus. Taxonomy (NCBI): domain Eukaryota; kingdom Viridiplantae; phylum Streptophyta; class Magnoliopsida; order Rosales; family Moraceae; genus Artocarpus; species Artocarpus hirsutus. Next base: position 616 of record CAMOHE010026407.1, on the reverse strand, counting down.
GATTTTTATATTAAAAATTAATTTAAAGACTATTTCAGCCTATTAAATTAGTTCAATGATCAAATTGTCACAATATCAAAAGTTTATGGATTATTTTAACGTAATAAATTAATTTAATGAAGAAATTGCTACAATGTTAAAATTTCAGGGACTTTAACTCTATTAACCCTAGAAAATAACATAAAACCTAACTTAAAAAGGATAACTATAGGGAGCTATGGGCTTTAGAAACAGAAAAGGAAAAAAGCTTATAAAAACAAAATATAAAAGACGACAACACAAAGGAAAAAGGACATCAATATTACAAATGGGGTAATTGGCACCGTTATCTTTGAACTTGTTGCACATTTATAATTTATCCTATGAATTTTTAATTTTGATAAATTAGCCCCCAAACTTACAAATCTATAGCAAATCACCCTTAATAATAGTAATTTTAAGTTTTTGACTAAAATTGACATGTAATTAGCATATAAATAGTTGGTTATTGACATTAAAGGTCATTTTTAAATATTTTAACCTAAATTTATTGTAAATAATATCTTCAAATAAGTTTTTATCAAGATAGAAAATTTCAAATTTTTTGTTTTGAATATAAATTTAGGTTAACATTTAT
>CAMOHE010026405.1:0-11436 GCA_946598075.1 Artocarpus hirsutus | reverse complement strand
CTCTCCAAAATTGTTCTTTGGATAACTCTTTTGAAGTGAAGAATTAATTCAGATTGAGATCTATATTTGCAATCAGAATTATTCCCGTCATTTTTCTTGCTATTTGGTAGGAAATAAACTATGCATCTTTCCCACCAAATACAATATAAGATATGTACATATAGATAGCGCCTGTCCTTCTGAATCTGATTGTATAATCGGGGGGAAGGAAAAGAATTTTATGTTGTGTCAAATATGTTATCAAGTATCATCATTGTTACAAACCGTAACGGGTAAATTCTCTAACGAGTAAATAAGAAATAACTAACTAGTAGCCGGCACTAGTGGTGGATATACTAATCTTTTTATTTTTTATAAAAAATTGTGACTTGCTTAGCAATCCAATCCTATTGTCTATGTTGATGTGCCAAATATGGGATTGAAATGACATGATTAAAACTTATCTTTCCTGAAGAGTAGGTTTTTTTCCCTCCTAAAATCTTCGTCTCAAAGGGGTTCCTACAAAGTTGTACCAAAAGGACAGTCCCAAGAGGTTAAACACCATTCTAATTTTAATTTTGGCCTCTAAAATGCTCTTTGTCCTATTTTAGCTCTCAAGTTTGAGTAAATTGTATTGTTGCATTCTAAACTATTCGTTTTTCGTATAATGCATTATGAACTTTCAATCTTGACAAAATACATCATGAATTTTGAAATCATTGGCAATTGAGGTGTAATAACTAATAAGCGTTAAATATCATGGACAATTTTTGTCATAAAATTTGTACGTAAGTTTTTTAAAGGGTAGAGCTTGTCATTTTAAAAAATTGAAGCTCAATATGTGAAAAAGAGTGCTTAACGAAAATTAAAAGTAACTATTGAACCTCAATTGTTAATGATTTTAAAGTTTATAGTGTATTGTGCCAAGATTAAATATTCGGGATGCATTATGCAAAAAATAAATGGTTCAAAATGCAATAGTATAATTTACTCCTCAAATTTGAAAATATTATAAAATCACACTCTGGTATATCATCAATGTTTGATCATTTTATCACAAAACGTTTGCTTTGTTTGGCAAAATTGGTTTTAACCAACTTCTCTATTAAAAACACTGTAAAACTCTCACATGCAACGATTAAAAAAAAAAAAAAAGTAGCTATAGTATAAAGCTTTCGCATGCTACAGTATTTACAGTTTTAACTAAAAGTTCTAACTACCATACCAAACATAATATTAAAAGCTAAATTAATCAACCACGTGACCTTCGTACACTTAGTCAATGAAGGCCATTTTAGATGAAATCCTTCCTATTACATAAATTTAAACTTCATATCTTGTTACCCAACAAGCTCGTGTATAGAGAACACAATTTTTTATTTTAAATTTATTCAAGTATGATTTGTTTAAAATACTTTTCATTGACATGACATGGGAGACATATGATTGCTTCGTTCAAACTTTCAAAGATCTTATTTCAAGAGGGCTGAACGTGAGATTTTTAATCGTCAAGGGCAAGTTATAATATTTTGAAGTTCAAATACCAAAATGGGACAATAGATATTTGAGAGCCAAAATAGGTAAAGCTTAGTTGATGAGGAGAGCAATTGGATGTGCCACGTTCTTGTTCCTAGTTATCTCATTCTATGTTCAGTGATATGAGATTAAGGGGGAATAGTTTGGGATGCAGGTTCACAATTGTTTAATGCAGTTCAAATTATAAAGGTGGCTCAAACTAGCGTTTAGTAGAGTAATAACTAAGGTCAGTTTAAACCATAGAGACAGTTTTAAAACTATCAAAACCCCAAAATCCAAACTTTATCCTTCCTTAAGTTCAGTTTGAATCATTTTCTACAGTCAAAAGCCGCTTCCATTCTCCTTTTTCTTTCATAAACTATAGTTTTTCAAATATCAGTTTTCGTTTTAAACTTAATGTAGTGTTTTATTCTAATTTTAAACATTTATGTTTCAAACATCAGTTTAAAATCATTATTTAACTCATACAGTTAAAAACCTACAGTTTAAACCATACCATTCTGAATCTACACACCAAACAAACCATAGACATCTAGAATAATTATGCTAGTCATGTTGACATATGGCAAAAAATTTCTTTTGTGTTTAGCATTTTCAGTTCAAACCAAAACTTTTGATTGCTAATAGTATAAAGCTCATACTTATTAAAGTGTCAAGCAAAAATATACTATAGTATAAAACTCTTATATGCTATAGGATTTTTAACCAATTGATTATAATCATTACTCCCAAATCCACTATAAAATTGAATATCATTCCTTCAAAAAAAAAAAAGTGAAAACCATTATCATTCTTTTTTATGTAATTTTATTACTCTTAAAATATTTTTAAAAATTGCTATACTTTAACTCCATCCTCATAAATTTACTAATTAATAAGCCAAATAGGCTCGAGGACTTCTCTACACCAAGACATATATCTCAATTGATGTGTTAAACGAGGAAACAAAAAAGAAGACAAACTCTTTAGCACCAAAAAAGGGGGCTGTTGGGGACTACTTGCAACCAATGCCGGTGGTGCAAAGAGCCATGGATGGTGTGTCCAAAATAAGGCGCGAAAAAAGTTTGGGCTTGTTCATGACCTCCACGTGTCACTCATCTAACGGCTAGTCGGTGCAAAATCAGGTGATTCTCCTGATCTTATCCTTCATTCATATCTACCAGTTACAAGTCAACGGATCTTAGGTCAGCGTAGTAACCAAATGACAAAAAGTATTTGACTTGGGTCATTTTGATGCTCGTTAAGAAGCCGCCAAAATCAGGATGATAAAAAATTAAAATATTTATGTGTACTTGATTAAAAAAAAAAAGCAAAATGGTTGTAATTAATTGTGTAGTTGATAAAAAATTAATAAAAATTAATGAGAAAGAATTTTTATTATATTATATCATCAATTGTTGTTAAAATATACATTTATTTTATTTGTAATTATTGAAAACATAACTATTGAAAACAAGTCTACATATATATATATATGTATCCATATTATACATATAAAGTGAAAATAAGTTTCATACGGTGCTCTCAGAATGCTCGAAACTTAAAACATTTTTTTTTTGTGAAACATATTTTTTTAATTTTGCAGCCAAAATAATGTTTTTCTTATTTTTCAAAACGTTTTTTTAACTGCTCGAAAAGTTATCCTCCAAAAAAAGTTTTTTTTGTTTTTATTATTTTTTATTTTGTTGCTATCATGTTTAGTACACTCGCTTGAACCACATGCGTTTCAACTAGTATATATATAAAATAGAGGTGATAAAGCAGAATGAATCATAAATGACATCCCTACCCCATACTTCACATGATGATACAATGGCATAAAGAACAATTTTATGTTATTTTATCTTTTTGTGAACTTTTATATTATTTTAATTTTTTTCAATTATTTGTAGTTTGTGACGTAGCCACCCCCGCTATGGAGGAATAGGATGATTTTGTCTCTGGTCATGTGGCCTGAGGGATTTATGAAGAAGAATGGCAAAATGATAGTAGTAGGGAACTAAGACAAAATATGCTAATTAATAGCATGACACCACTAAAAACAATGCTGAACTATCACTTTTCACACCAAATAATAATAATAATAATAATGATAATAATGAACTCTCACTTTCTATGCAGGTACCATATGGTACTATATGAACAATAGGACTTACCCAAATCATATGATATTTAGCCTGTTTGGAAGGGGTTCAGATTGAATGATGAATAGTGTAACATTTTATACGCTATAGTAATAATATGTAAAACTCTTATATGATGCAAAATACGGTAGAAATATATGATTTTCATTCTTATCCCAAACACCCTAATTACTTCTTAAAAGAAAATCCACTAAGATTACATGTTGAGCATGGTTTTTCAGTCCTATTTTCTCTGCAGCAATGTACATCAAAGAAATAAATAATTAAGTACAAAAATATCTCTTAAACTTTATACCTTATTTCAACATGTTTTTTGAATTTCAAAGAGGGTTCATTTTGCATTCATTATCTCCCTAGATTTATAACACTAATAAAATGAAGACATAATACTATTTATAATGTTGTAAATGCCTTCCAAACTGTTGATTTTAATTCAATTTGTTTTTTAATTATTACTTATGCATCAATTTATCTCTCAATCTTTTAAAAAGATCAAAGAGTAAAATGACACAAAATCATTAATTTAAGGGGCACTTTTGAAATAACATTAGTTCAAAGATTGTTTGAACCACTTTATATTAATAGAAAAATAAAGAACCATTTTGAAAATTTAAAAGGCATGTAAAATCATGGTACATGATATTTATAAAGTTAAATTTAAAACTACTGTATGACAAACAGTAACTAATTAAATCACAAACTGTTATGTAAACGGTTGGATGTATTGTCACGTAGGTACTGATTACAACACTATAATAAATATACAGATCATTTTCTTTGGATATATAAGGACTAGTTTGGTTCAATTTTTTTTTTTCAATCATCTATGGCAACGAATTATTGGATGAGGTAGCCTCTTTATAACTTGACCATACCTTTTACCTCTCGTGGTTATCAATTTCTCAATGTTTTGGCCACGCAATCTTAGTAGAGACTCGGCATTGAAAAAGTTGAAATCCTTTGGTCTTTGTACACTTCAATTTCAATTTGCGTTTGGGGGGTCTATTTCAGCCTAATATTCCGATGTCATCCTTGTTCACATTTTCAATAAAGCTAACAAAAACAAACACAAACTAAGACTTTCTCGACCATCACAACAATCTCTCTCTCTCTCTCTCTCTCTCTCTCTCTTTCAGAGCCACCCAGTGCAAACCAAAGACTACCACGTTTGTACTAATCATTTTGGGTTGTTGGGTATGCCATTTTCCCCTAACTTGACATTTTCATGCTTAAATAGGAAAATACCAAGTCATTTTCTTGGCCCATTTATCATACTTGTTGGAAAATGATTTTGTTGCCCATAGATTTTGCACATTGCGTATTCTTAAAGGTCAAGTTTTCTGTTATGTTTGCTTTCTATACTGGCAGATGCAGATGATGGTATTTTTTTAGTAGTTTTAGGAGTGAGAAGTGTTTTCTGTTATGTTAGCTTTCTCTACACGCAGATGCAGATGATGGTATTTTTTTAGTAGTTTTAGGAGTGAGAAAGGGACTTCTCACTCCTAAAATTATGTCAAATACAAAGCACATATTTATGCTAGTTACATCGGCTTGATTAAATCAGTATTTTCCTGAACAAGTAAAAAAAATTATAACATGGGTAAGAACTAAAAAGTTATTGCTTTTTTCTTTCTTTCTTTTTTTTTTGTTCGTTTTTGCCACAAAAGAAATTTGCAATGCTAAATGGCTTAATTAGGGCTGAAGTATCGTTTGGCCTTTGTTTGTTTGATATATTCGAATCAAGTTATGATTCAAACATTTTTTAGTATAATATTTTTCGTTAAAAATAAATAAATTTGAGTTTATATTCAAACTTTTTATTCAAACTTGTCGATTAAATGGCTTTGTAATAGTAGGTCTTTAACATGCTAAAAACCATCTTATTTAAGAAAAACATTCACATATGCAGTTGTATTCTTAATGTCAAACTTATTTGGTATTGAATTAAGCACCAAATATTGCAAATATGTGAAATTTTTGCTTTTGCTACTCTTTAGTTAATATGCTAACTTCTTTATTTAATAATTGCAACATTTTTATTTAAAATTTATATAATTCTCGCGTCAAAGAGTAAAAAAAATTTGCTAGGGCTTCATCTTGTTGAGAGTTCACCGCTTCCTCTCCCCTTTAGGCTAGATTTTGGCACCGCCCTAAGGCTGGCCACCGGCGTTGTGCCCAATAAGAAGGGGGTCAGGGTGGGAGAACGCTAAAGGTAAAAGATAAGAGGTTTGTTGTTTGGGTTGGTGGTGGTCGATGCAGCTCAACATTGACGAGATTTATAGGTGGGTAGTATGGTTGAAGATGGGTGAATTCAAGGACAACGGGCTTTGGAGGATTTGTGGGTAATCGATTGGACATGGAGCTATGGGTTCCATAGCGTGTGAGAGGATGGGGAGGCCAAAGATACTCTTCACCTACATGTGGGTCTCGGATCCAGGGGAGATGGATGGTGGTGAGATGGTTTTGTGGTTGATGGAGGTTGGTTAGAACGTTGAAGGGCGGGTAGTTGCGAATTTGAGGAAGGAGATATGTAGCGTGATGAAGATGCTGCTAGAGAAGGACTACCTTGAAGGAGTATATCTACGATCATGGGTGGCTGAATCTAGAAGAAGAGGTTCGTCCATTTGGAGGTCTAGTTGTGGGGTTGTTTGTCGAACTAGATGGTGGCGGCAATTGGTTTCCTTTTTACCGTGATTTTATCTCCTTTTTTTTTTTTTGTTTAGCTTTAGTTTATTTTGTCATAGAATAAATGCATCGATATTGTCGTCATATCGGTATTGTATAATGTTTGTATGCTTTAGCGCTATTAGTGTTATAACAGAAATGGTCTCCCTACCTTTTGTTTTAGTTTGGATGTCATACCTGCAGGTTAGCAGCAGTAAGTATGTTGTTTTTCGGCTACATTTGGTTCGGCGACGAGTCATTTGTTCCCTCATCTTAGAAGGCTTGATCTTAGTCAAATGGTTTTGTCCATTGACTGTAGTAGTCCCTTTTAATAAGTCATGGTCGAGCTCTAAATTATATGTTAAGCGGGCTTTTTCTCTTTGGGTCCCATCACTTGAAATTTACCCTTATATGTCATTCGTCTTTACTGGTGGATTTACCTCATAGTTGGGTCAAATTCTCATGTAATGCGTAGTAATTTACTATTCAATGTGTACTTTTATTATTATTAATGAAGTTTCTCGTTTATTAAATAAAACTAAAATTTTATAACAAAAGGTAATATACAATATTGATCAATTAAAAAACATTAAAATGCAAAATAAAAACATCAATTATTAATAAATCACATGCTAACTCTTATCATTCAAAGTTGACTTTACGTTTTTTTCTCAGAGATGACCATCACAAAATGAAACAACACAATGCATGTTTACTTCCAAATAGATTATATTACTAGGGGAGAAAACTAGTAGCCATTACGAATTTTTTTATAAAGCTCAACATGTGAATTGCTCAAAGCCATCTCCAACTAGAATGGGCTTGCTTTCGAAACGTACAAAATTCACATGTTGCTTTTTTTTTTACTAAATATAGAATTTTGCATTCTAGAGAATTTTCAAAGCATACTTTTGGTCGGCAAGGGATAAAAAAATGGATCAGTGTGATTAGCAAGTGGGAAGCCCAAAAGGCCGATCATGGCCACTGGGCCGGTGATCAAGGATCCTGAAACTCCTCCGCTGTTAACGGTCAAATAAAATATAGCCGTTACGATGACTGAAAACTTTTTTAAATATTCAAACCAAATGTTTCTGACAACACCCACAGCATAACGCATTGAAACATTAATAGAACATGAGCAACTAGCTGTGGTTCGGTTCTCTAGAAGGATTACTAATAAACCCAGATTAAAAAATAACCCCTCATTGCTTATAATACTAGATGACGATGATAATAATAATAATAATAATAATAATAATAATAATAATAATATTCTAATGGGCAATTTTTCTCATTTGTTTATTTATAATTGGAAATAGATAAAACCCATGTTAAGAAACATATGAATTGTCAGTAGGATCATGCTGGTTTTGGTGTCCCATTAAATTAAGGGCACTGAAAAGTCACTGTTACACACTGCAAAGGAATTTGGGTATAGCCATTATTCATCTGTCAAAAGGGTGTTGTTCTCATTCCCAAAAGAAGACAGCCAAATTTCACCTTTCAATGCCGACTTGTAGCAACATGCCCAACTCTTCTAGTTTTTTTTTGTTTTTGTTTTTTGCAAAAATAATAGTAGTAATAAAGAAAAAAAAATCTTCTAGTCGTTTCTGAGCTTGCTGGTAGTTATCCAATTGTCAAAACTTGATAAAGCCTCCCCAATATATGTGTCTTCTTGTTAGTGAGTTGGTTTTATCTGCTTAGACCTTTGTGGATGATGGCGCTACTCTTCAAATATTGATTCGGAATTCTTTTTTTTTTTTTTAAGTTGATAAGAAAAAAATTGTGGTATGATATGAAAAAGTAATTTATTAGTATGATACCATATTGAATTATTGAATAATATCAAATGAAAAAAATATATAATAATTTTGAACTATATTAATATATATAGGTGAAAACTAGTTTTCTACTTCTAGGGGTTTTTTTAAATTATTTTTTTGATGAGGATTGAAAGCATAACTCAACAAGAGAGTTTTATCTTTCAACCGTTAGATTTGTACCAGAATTATGATTTCGATCGGATTCAACAAAGATGAAAAACGTATCTTAGTATATCTGTTTCTACATAAGAAATACCTTTATTTATTTATTTATTTATTTTTCGTTCCTGCATAAAAAAGTCCTTCGTAGTAGTAGATAATGAACCCAAAAATTAACTTTGAAGAGACCACAAAAGTGATAAGACGCAGTTAATCGCTTCACTAGTGCAATATTGTCTGAGCCAAGAGTGCTAGTATGGAAGATTCTGGTATAATTATCACAAAGTTTTGACTGTCACTTCCAATTGAACAAGAAATGTAAAAACCACAATTACAACAAAAAGAGGAAATTGGCTAACTTGGAAGCCAAGTCTCGTGCTAATTGATTTGTCATTTTCTGCTTTTGGGATTATTTCACTTTCTCATTTTTGACGGCCCAATTCTAAAGTCTCCTCCTTGGATTTGGAAGACACTGTTTTTGACTAATCCTTCTCACCGGTTATGATCGTTCACGTGTCACGTAGACACCGTCACTTGTCACAAGTGCTACGTGGAAGAAACCATTACTTGCTGACGTGTCACGTCTTATGTCTCTATGGCATGGCAGACCTCCACGAATATCCCACGACATGCCTCTTCTCTCTCTTTTGAAAACTTACCAGATTTCGCAAGTACTAAAATTATTAAAATTATTAGTTAGACTTATTTTTAATGTATTGCATAAAAATTTTATATTATAATAAATTTTTTATTATTATTGTGACATGTGAAAGTTTTATATTGTTAATAATCCTAATTATAATTAGGACCAAATTTACCAATTAATTTTTTTTATCGTCAATAGTTTTCATGAATAAATATAAAATACACTATTACAATAGTTAAAAATTACCTTAATCTATAACACAAAATAATATAATCAAATTTGCATTCTTTTTAAAATTAAATTCAGTATTCTTAATTCCTAAAAGCAGTATTCTCAAAAATATGTTACACATAAAATCATCACATTCGCAACACATTCCCATCTTTTGAATATTTTTACCGTGCAGTCTTAAAAAAAAAAAAAGAGAATACTTTTTGTTGTACATTAAAAAAAATATTTTTTTCCACGACAAAAAAGAATATTTTTTCTGTGATAATATGATGTTATCTAAAGGTGGCAATAATTGTGTTCGTGTCGGCACGTTTACAACACGACACGTTTAGCCCAAACACGAACACGACACGATTAATAAACGTGTTAGAAATACAAACACGAACACGACAAGTCTATAGCACGCGTAATACGGCACGACATGATTAACACGATTATTAAAGGTTGACACGATAACAACACGCATTAACTAAAAATTTTAAAAAAATTAAAAAAAATATTTTTTAAAAAAGCCAATAAAGAAAATTAACAAAAACACAATATCTAATTAATACTAACCTACTACAAATATTTCAAATATTTTTTTTAAGTTTAAATATGTTATAAATGGGCTGGTCGTGTCGTGCCGTATCAACACGTTTACGGCCCGTTTAATTAAATGTGTTAAGGCATGTTTAGCATGTTAGCACGAATCCAGTCTGTTTATTTTCGTGTTATTCGTGTTAACCCATTTATAGCACAATTAATAAATGTGCGGTCTAAACCTGTTTAGCTCGTGTCATTTTCGTATCGTGTCTGAAATTACCGGCCCAAATGTAATCTTGTTCCGCTACAAGGCTCCGCATCTTTTTCCAGTTATTTCCTTTTTGTTTGTTAGTTTTGCTTTGAATTTTCCCACAATTTTTTTTTTTGGTGAAATTTTTTCCCACAATTTTATCTCTTCATTACGGGTATTTAATTTTAAAAAAAATTTAAAATTAAGTAAATGACTTTTTTTTTGCACCAAAAAAAGGTTTTGTTTTAGCATCAAAACTATCCCAGTTTTTTTTAGAGAAAAAAAAAAAGGACTGTATCGAGTAGAGGGATTTAATCAGGGTGAAAATAAAAAAAACTGAAACTATTTTGATACTAAAAAAAAACTAGTTTTTTATGCCCAAAAACCAAAAAAAAAAAAAAAATCATTCACCAAATAAAATTTTTTAAAAAAGTAATTTTTCAAAAACCCCGTTACGGGTATTTAATTTCTTTTACTTCTTAGAGTCTTTAATCTAACGGTTCACGTTTCATCGCAAACCATTCCTACTGTCCCTTTACATATATGCTGGGTATCTCTTCAGAGGTTTAATTTTTCCTCAGCTCGCTCTGGAACCTTCACCGGAAAAACATAAAACCAAAAAAAAGAAGTTTTTTTTTTTTCATTTAATATCGCAAGAAAAAAAACAGAGAAATCATGGCGATGTACTCGTCGAATCCGAGCAGCAAATGGATCCTTTCGTTGAAGGTGGTGCTGATTTCGACTGGAGTTCTTTCCATGGCGGTGGCTCTGAAGCTCTCAGTTCCCGTTGTAGCAGATTTCGTGGCCTCCGAGGTTCCTTCCTTATGGAGCTTCGTCCTCTCATGCCTGAAGCCGCCTTATCTCTACGTCCTTATCAACGGCATCATCATCAGCATCGTCGCCTCGTCGAAGCTTCACCAGAAGCTCGACGATCCTCCGTCGCCATCTCCGGCGGAGGACGTCAAGATCTCCGGTGGTGGAGTGGTCAGGACGGAGTACTCGGTGTACGGCGGCGTCGTTTTGACTGGCTACGGATACGATCCTGGCGAGGTCGCGAAGGTCTCGTCGGCGACGGTGGAGAGTACGGTGTGCGAGCCAGCGACGACGGTGGTGGAAGCTAGGGTTTTGGAGGCCGGAGAAGAGGCGGTTGTGGTGGCGCCGGTGAGGAATAGTCTACAGAGGGAAGATTCTTCTCTGGAGTACTTCTTCCCGAATGAGAACGAGAAACCGCCGGTTTCTGCGAGGTTTGGTCATCGAAAAGCTGTCAAAGCTAGTCCTGAAGGTACTCTCTCTCTCTCTCTCTCTCTCTCTCTTGTCGTGAAGTTAGGGTTTTGCGCCACATGCTATGAAGTTTTTGAAAATTTTTGAATTTTGTTTAAAACGGATTGGTTCAGAGTCGAGACCAATCGAGATTTCTGTGGTCAGAGTTCCACACAATTCTTTCTTTTTCCCATTGTTGAATTTGAAATGGAAAACGAC
>CAMOHE010026404.1:0-10458 GCA_946598075.1 Artocarpus hirsutus | reverse complement strand
TCTATGAATCATATTTGAATTACAGTTTACCCTAGTTAAAATTTGACTCTTTCTCGAAGTCAATATATATATATATATATATATCTGTTTTAGGGTTTCTAGCCAAATTAAGATGAAAAAAGGCGTTTTCTTATTCTAAAAGGCAAAAAAATATTAAAACCCTAAAATTAGAGAGAGTCATTTAATGCAAGGAGAGGGTGCTAGTACACTAATTTGGTTTTTGAGAGAGTCTGTTCATGTGGATACCTGTAGAGGGCGTTGCTCTAAGAAACAACGTCTGAATCCAATCCTGAATATGAACAGCTCGAGTTAGGGTGTCACAGGAGTGAACTCGCTCTCTTCCTTCTAGAAATCTTGCCCCTTTTGTCATCTTGGTAAGGTTCTATGATTTTCTTATCAATCTAATCGAATTGCATGAATCCTACGAGGGTTTTGTTGGAATTAATTTTGGTTTTCCGCTGCTTATTTGAATAACAAAATCCAACAAAACCCAACATTTAGATCTTCAATATTCCTTCGATCTTTGACATTACAATAATATAAAATTGCAAAAAAATAAATTACCAAAATCATAACCCTTTAATTTCAGGCGAACGTCAAATTCGAATGAAATTAAAATTACGATACAATCAAAGAGATCCTCAGACACCATAAAATTAATTGTCAAATCCACCATCCGTATATTCATTGTTCGTCACATGAATTATAAATAATAAACATATATATTAATGCAATGTGCTTACCCATCCCATACATACATAATAGAGAAGATATATATTTATTTATAGTCAAAACTGCCGTATTCCTAACATAGTCCTTGGCATCATATGGATGAATGGGTGGGCATTAAAGGAACACTGTTTCTAAATGATCACTTAATTAAATTTAAGTCACCCGTTAATCTCAACGTATGATCAAAATGGGTCTTAGGAAGGAGAATTTTTCTTCTCTCTCTTTTTCTCTTTACACACCTACTATAGGGGAGAATTTGACAAACTACTCTTAATCTTTCCAAAACTCACGAAGGTATGTCTAATGAATATAGGAGGCCTTTATTTATAGAGAATAAGAAAGCTAATCAATTTTAAAACAATTATTCTTATTTTAATTTAAGATCAAATATTTAATAAAAGATACAAGTTTCCTATTCTTGTAGTATGATAAACGCCACACACATAGATACCACATATGTGCATGGAGCCAATTTAGAGAAAAAGTAGAGAGAAAATCTACTTGTTACCCAAACTCCTAGTCCCCATATTCAACTTTTTTGTATTTTAATTAAATCACATTTATTCAAAATTAGAAATACTAAATATCGAAGCTTTGTAAATAAGCTTTGATGTGGACAAGGGACTTTCCCTTAATAGCATAGTTGCCACACATGGTGGGACCCTCCCACTGTGTGCGCCACATAGTGCAACTCACCCATTGTGTGTCTTTCAAAATTAATTTATTATTTTATTTATTAGATAATCTAATTATTTAACAAAAATAAATTAATTTATTTTGAGTGATATTTAATTTAGAACTACATAATTCTAAATTAATTATTTAAACCAATAATTCTACTTATCCAAATAGTGTTTACATGGATAGCGGGAGACTAATGGGCCCATAATTTTGAGTTTCAATAAAACCAATATATTAATTAAACTCTTTAATTAATATATTACTCTTTTATTAATTCTAATATAACTTCACTAAATACTTGGAATTGCACTCTTGAAGTTGTAGATATTTAATAACTCATTTCTTAAAGTCGTCCATATGATATAGTCATTACGAATAAGTCAATGATGAGGCAGTGAAAATACATATTTCTTATAGCTAAATATCATCATTTTGCATTCACATTTCTTATTAAACCTTTAATCATAACACTTGTACTTTAATTAGTATTTTAGTGTGTTTATATGAAAATATGTTTAAAAATATATTTTTAGTGTGTTTTTATGTTTAATAATATTTTTAGTAATTTTTAGAATAATTTTTGTGTGTTTTATAATTAATTAGTTTGTAAATAATCAAAACCATAAAAATAATATTTTGTGATTTTATTTTGGGTCTTAAAATATTTGTAAATTAGTTTTTAGTCTGTAAATATGTTTTATAATATTTCTAGTAATTTCAAAAACTATTCTTGAGTCTTAAATAATATATTTGTTAAAGTTTGTTAATTTTAGATTTTTTTTATCTATTTTAAGTAATTTTTGTGTGTTTTATTGTCAAATAAATATTTTTAATTTTAGTAAAAATTATGTTTCTAAAATATTTAATTATAATTTTTTATATTATTTTAGATTTGAAAAGAGAAAACGATGCGAAAACAGGCAACAAGAGACCTTAAATGCATCATAAAATAAAAAAATAAAATAAAAATCAAAGAAATGCCACATGGTGAGCTCAGGAAGCCGGATCAAACCGCCCAGTAGATCGCAGCCGTCCATGCATCCCCCCTCAAAATTCATTGTAGTGTGTGCATGTAAGCGTCTCTTCCCAACTGCGGGATCAACATCCAACGGTCAACCATGTTCCTTTCAATGGCCCAATCTCAGCTGTTAGCCTAGTCAACAATCTGTGCAATTAATGGCTACTACTTGTCTATCTCGTACAGGTGCTTCATTGGATCACAAGTTAAAATTAGCACAATGAAGAGTAGATTCACGTGTAGAAGAAAAAAAAAATAAAAAAAAGTAAAAAGACAAAAAAGTCAGATTCTCTATAAGTGATGGGTGTCAAAAATAATTCAAAAAATCCCAAAATAATCCTAAATTGCCATCTTACTTATTTTGAACCTAAATATATCTAAATGAAATAATAAAAATGATAAAAAATAAATAAAAAATTATTTAAATAGTGAATTTTCTCATCAATAAATTTTCCCTTGATCGCATGTAATCTTCACTCCTCCTTGTGAGAAATTTTTTTCCTCTTGTAAAAATATAGTTCTAAGTTTAGTTTAGTTTTCTTAGTTTCTAGTTTAAGTTTTTGTAAAATAGTTTTAAGCTTATGTTGTAAAATAATTATGCTTAATAAAATTATGTGTGTTTTTACCTTCAATGTGTCTTTCTAAATTTCATTTTTGCTGATGAGAAAGGGGGAAATTCTAGCAAATTAAGGTAAATATTTTTAGTTTTTCAAAAGTTTTGTAAGTTGTTATAACAAAATCATTTTTTTTAGAAAATTTATGATTTTCATGTTAATTGTGATGACCCGCCTTTTCGGGCAGTCACTTAACTTTTTTAAACATCGTTCTTAAATATCAATCTTACTTATTTAGTAAGAAAAATACTGAATTAAATTTTTTTCTTTTCCTTTTAACATCCTTGAAAAACATACTTAAAAAAACTATTGTGACCTCTGTCGCTATTCAAGTTGAGACCTTGCTCAACGCTTGCTTTTAAAACCATTTCAAATCGTGTTTTAAAACTTAATAAGAAACATTTATTAAATCATAGTTTAAAACTTCACTTTATAATTATATAAAATAGTTCGTAAAATGTATCTTAAAACTTTGAAAACATTTCTTAATACTTTGACTTTATCAAAACGTTGAGTTTTTGAGCTTTGAAAACATTGTATTAAATAGTGGGAAAACATTTTCTCTATGTAGCGGAAACTCATTGTGGTGGTATCCATACTCAAATCTTCACAACTGTCTTCTGCTACGCCTAGCTCTTCTAACTAGTCCTACTGATCACCCATAGGACTACCTATAGCATGAAGAGATTTTTAATGAGCTTTCGCTTAGTAAATTCAAACCTAATCTCACAAATCATTTAAACATGCTTTAAAAACTTTTCTCATAAAATCCTTTTCCTTAAAGTGTATTCCATAAACGTTTTTCAAACTTTTCTCAGAAACACCTTTTCCTTAAAATGTATTCCATAAATGTTTTTCAAACTTTTCTCATAAAAACCTTTCTTTTAAAACATTTTTCATATAACATTTCTTAAGTGTTTTTCATAAAATGTCTTTCACAAACATTTTCTTAAAAACATTAATTTTTTTTAATAAACATTTAACATAAAACAGTCCTCAAAATGCTTTTCATAAATATAACACATAAACATTTCATGACAAGCAATACAAGCATAATCAATAGGCACGATTCCATTTATGCTCATTTATGAGTATCTTATGAACATTCATTTCTTACTTTAAATTTTATCTTTGTTCCTTAACTTTCTTTATCTTACTTTAGTGTTCATACCAACATCATTAATCATGAGATCATAAACATGATGCTTCCCTTGTAGAAGACTTGTGACCATTGAACATCGAGGTCATGTATCTCACATCTAGGAGGTCAAACTTTAACTTTACTTGTGTACCTCACATCTAGGAGGTCACAACTTTAACTTTATTTTCAGTACCTCACAACAAGGAGGCAAGTACGACACTTTCTTTTTATTATCTTTTTTCATACCTTCTTTTTAACTTAGTGAGCATAACAAATGCTTACACTTTATATTGCTATAACTTAGCATTCTAAACATTTAGCTTGGCAAATGCAAACATGTTGCATATCATAACTTAAAATTTAAATCATATGCATAACACATGCAAACATACTTTTAATATATTGAAAATCATACCTTGAACTTCTAAAATCATTATGCATATCAAAAGCAAATACACTTTAAACATAGTAATTGCAAATTCATTGCAAATCTTCTTTTGAACTTTAAAACTTTTTGCATAACAAATGCAAACATACTTTAAAAGCAACTTACATAAAAATAGCAAACTCATTTATAAACATATACATAAATATTTAAAAATCATTTACTTCATGATGTAGGTGAGATTTAAACTTACTTGGTCTATGCTCTAGCGTTCTATATTCCATTCCTTTTCCTTTCATTAGTCAACCTCTGTGTCTTTATTAAACGATGACTCATTAATTAACTTTCTTTTTATCAATCTACTCGATTGATAATAAAACATAAACATTAACCATTCTTTTCTTTTAACTTAACTTGTATGCTATCGGTTTACCTTCCTTTCACTTAACTTTGTAATCCATCGGGGTCACCTTTTCCTTTAACTTTGTAACCCATCAGGTTACCTTTTTTTCTTTACTTAACTTTGTAACCTACCAGGTTACTTTTATTCTTAAACGTCCCTTAATTAAATTTCCCATCTCATGTGACAATTTCATTACCTAATAAAATATAGGACATTTTCCATCTAAGAGCATTTTGCCAGTTCGGAGTGTTTGACTCTGTTTTAACCATCTTCTTAAAAATGATGTGTTTACTCTGAACGGGTTTTTCGTTAACTTTGTAACTTTATAAAACTCATTGCTTAAGTTTACCGTTCTATTACGTATGTATTACAAAAAAATTCTTGCTAAGAGCGTTTTCTGATATTGGGCGTTTTAGGTCCGTTAGGGTCATTTTTCATAAAATGACCATTTTACCCCTAACATTTTTTTTAGTTCTTTCCTTGACTAAACTTTAAATCCTTTAAAAATTGGCATCTATGAGTACTCACTACCTAAAGCAGTGCAAGAACTCAACATTCCTTGGTGAAAACCCAACTTTCACACAATTTTACGGTTTTGATCCGATACACAAATCTTTACATTTTTGCAACGATCACTTTATACCAAAACGTTTAGTTTTTTGCAAGGAACAAAACTTATAAAAGTACCATGATCGAATTCAATACATTCCATAACGTTTTCATTTCTTGAATTTTTGTGCTCAAAATTTTGTAAAATTCATAACTCTTAACTCGAGTAGAATTTTAATAAACTGTCCATGTTGTCCTAATGGTTTCAATGGGTTCTACAACTTTCATGTTTTAACTTTCCTCAAATTCTAATGTTAAGATGGACTTTTTGGCAGATTTTTAAATCTGCCAAACTTTCATAAAACTTTACAATCTTGTCCTTTTGAAATTTTGCAAAACTTTGTTCACAAAAGTTGTTTTTCTCATTGTGTTGACAATTTCTAGACCTTGCTCAGAACATAAATTGGCCTCTAAGGCCCTCTAGACTATTACTTCTTGAAAACAAGCTAAACTTTACAATTTTACAGATTTTCCATTTTTAAATGCAAAATCTCTACTTACTTTCTTTCTTTCATAATCTCCATCATCATAAAGCATAAATCAATCACGCCATATTGTCCATTTTACATGCCATAGCCAATAACTTGCCTCAAACACTTGGTATGCATAAGGAAATACAAACTTTAACCTAACTTGTAAGGCTAGGATATTACCTAATTATTCTCAAGTGTTTGTGCCCACCTTTTAGCACTTAAGAGCTTCCAAATTCCCTTGATTAGAATCCACTTCATAGGATAAAAGTTCCATCAAGAACTTGAACAAAAACCCTAGAAAAGCTTAGGGAAAAGTTTAGTTTTCTTACCTTAAGGTTTGAAAAACCTTGAACTTCAACTCGAAACTTGCTTGAAAGTGAAACCTTGTGAAAAGTTTGCTTGAGAAAATTTTGGAGAGAAAGGAGACCAAGGTAGCTGTGGATGGTGGGGGAAAATGAAGAAAGAATGGTTTTCTTAAGCTTTTATGGAAGCTTATCTTGTTTGAATTAAAGTGGTGAGTCACTACTTAATCATACTTACCTAAGGTGGCCTTTAAGGATTGGACCACATTAGGTAATATGGTGGTCTAATCAAATTCTTCAAAGTGCCCCCCATTTTTTTTACACAATCCAAGTTTATATTAACAGTATTCTTCTTATACTGTCGGTATTCCTTTCCATATAATTCATGAGGTCCTACAATCTCTCATACTTATTTACATTCACCACATAATGTAATTCCAACATTATCTAACTTTGCACAGTGCAAATTTATATTGATAGTAGAGCCAGCAATTTTAAACATGGCACGATGACACGATACGAAAACAACACATACCACATAATGTAATTCTAACATTATCTAACTTTACACAGTTCAAATTTATATTGACAGTAGAGCCGACAATTTCAGACATGACACGATGATACGATATGATATGTGTTGGATTCGTGCTAGCACGTTTAACACGCTTAATTAAGCATGCAGTAAACGTGTTAACACGACACGACAAGACCCATACATTTTGCAGGTTCAAGATTCAAACCTTGCAGCTTGGGTGCATTTCTTATGCTTGCCACCACCACGTTGGGTTGCCATTTGATGTTTAATAATGGCTTTTATCATGTTTATTATGATTTTTTGCTTTTGACACCAAAAGTCCCACATTGAAAGTGAAATGAGATGTCTCTCAACTCTTCTCTAATATAATGTCTTAGTTTCTCTTTTCAAGCCTGCATTACAAATGAAAGCCGTTTATGACTTTGAAGCAATTTTTCTCTGACAAGGAGAAAATAAAAATACAATTTAAAATATTTAATAATTTAAAAATTGGAGGAAAAAATAAAAATATAGATTAAAATATTTAATAATTAAAAATTGTTATATTATTTACACTAATATTTAAAGCTTTTTAATTTATTTTGGTTTAAAAAAAATTATATAATAAAAAAATTAAATATTAATTTTTTAATTGTGTAAAAAAAATTATATAATAAAAAATTAAATATTAATTTTTTTAATCGTGTAATAATTGTGTCGTGTTATACGTATTATAGGTATGTCGTGTTTGTGTTTGTATTTTAAGCACGTTTATTAATCGTGTCATGTCTGTGTTTAGTTTAATTGTGTCGTGTTATAAACGTGTTGGCACGAACATGCCACGCGAACACGAATTGCCAGCCCTGGCTGACAGTATTTTTCTTATATTGTCCGTATATTCTCTATACTACTACAATATTCCTCATTCATCCATATTCTCAAAATAGTATTATTCTTATACTAGTTTAACTTAAACAATCCAATTTCTATACTGCTTAACCTTAAACAGTCTAATTCTTACATTGTATTACTTTTACAATGTAATTTTTATACTGCATAACTTTATCAGTGTATTTTCTTATATTGCATTATTCTAATACTGTATAATTTTTCATATTATTATACAATGTTTTTCTTAAAATGTACTTTTTGTCTTAACATAATCTTTAACTTAATACATTTTTATTATGCTTAAAATGCTCGGGTGTTACATTAACTTAGTTAAAACTCTTGCAAAATTAAGTTTTAATTTATTGTAGACATAGGTTGGCACATGTAATGCTTAGAAGCGCTTTGATTATTCATAGATAAAGAATGGCATGGTTAACGCTTAACTGTAGTTTTTGTTGATAATTTCAGTTAGTTAATTTTGAAACCATACATATTTGTTAAAAATAAGTTTTTGATGTATTATGGATATGAATTCGCACATTAAATGTTTAGTAACTCTTGATTTATTGTAGACAAAAGATAGCATATTGCATACTTAAACCATTTTAATAAATAAATTTAGAAAAAATAAAACATTTTAAGCTAATTGCTAGAATGAAGCTATTAATTCTCGCAATTGTTTAAAATTGTTATTTCTTCTAAGCTAATTTACACTTATTGTTAAAGTTTCATCTTTTATTTAATTGCGCTTATTAAAGTTCCATTTACCACTCTAATTTAAGTTATATTTTTTGTTGTTGAAATTTTAAAAATCACAAAAAAAATTTAAAAATGAAAAAATTAAAAAATGTGTAAATATTGCAAATAAATTGTAAAAAATTAACTTTAATCCCTAATTTTTTTTTTTAGCTAAAACTAGTATAACTAATATATTGGACCTTTGTAATACCTTTTGCCTATAGGATCGACCTTAGATTTTTTGAGTTTTATTACATGGACAGCCTTATACTTGAGGTTATATCCGACTTATACTTTTAGACCTGAGCAGTCAATCCTCTATAAATAATTCATAATTAAAGCTAAGTCCGATAACTTCTTTGACTACTTCTTTATCCTTGAGTCTATTGATTCTCTAATGAATAATAAATTCATACACTTAATCATGAATTGAGCGCTCTTATTATTCAAGTCCCGAATCAATATTTGTAAGAATCATTTATCTGCTTCTTGTAAGAGAAGAAATGGATTTTATCTTGTAATATTAATATTCCTGACTACTTACTTCATTATGCCTCCAAGATACAAGGAATAAGATTAGATTTTCAAATTCGTACCGAGTAAATCAAAAGACATAAACCTATAAATAAGAGTCTGCTAATAATTCAAGATTAAGATCATCTTATGTATGATTATCGGTCGATAAGATTAGAACTTGTTATATTTAACGAAAATCATTAGATGTTCATATCACATTATGTCTCGGTCCTACATAATCTCATTATGTATAGTGTACTCATTTAATGACTCACTACATTAATAGTTTGAATAAGACTATTCCATTCTTAATAGAAATGATTTGCACAAGTAATGCTCAATTAAATATTCCATACTTTAATTGAATAATTATTTATAATAATTAATATGTTACTGATCATTTCAATTATCATCCATAAATATTATCTTCTTATATATAATACTTATATATAATATTTAAGTTTACATAGATAATTATTGATTTTAATTATGTTCATAAAGTATTTAACAATACATGCATGCAAATATAATAAATAATGAATAAATTCACTTTATTTATTTATTAACTATATCCCCTGCAAAACATCATATGTTTTATGGGCATCTATTCTAACACTTACATCTAACTGGTTTTTGTGATGCTGACTGGGTGTCAGATCTTGAGGATAGAAGGTCCACATCAGGATATTGTGTCTATCTTGGGCCTAATTTGGTGTCTTTGAACTCTATTAAGCAGAGGTCTGTTTCGAGATCATCTACAAAAGCTGAGTTCAGAAGCTTAGCAAATTTGATGGCAGAGTTGCCTTGGATGCAATCCTTGCTTGGTGAATTAAAAGTTGCTTCAGTTTGACTGCCAATGATCTGGTGTGATAATCCAAGTACTGTGACGTTGGCCGCTAATCTAGTACTACGTGCTTGAACTAAGCATATAGAACTGGATCTCTACTTTGCAAGAGAACGGGTACCACAAAAGAAGCTAGAAGTCAAGCATGCTCCTTCACAACACCAGATTGCATATGTCTTCACTAAAGCTGTATCAAGTTCACAGTATCCTATATTAAGAAGTAAACTCGCAATAGAAAGTATTTCTACTATGAGTTTAGGAGGCTTGTTAGGAGTATGGCACAACTAATTTAGTTGTACTTAGTTGTAAAATTGGTTTCATTGTCCAGCTGTTGTAACAACATTGGTTAAGTAGTTGGATTAGTTACAAATTTAAATAGTATCTAAACTAACCTTGTACAAAGCAAGTTGCTAACGAAGAATTAAGGTTTCAGATCTTCAGTGTCTCTCTCTCTTTCAATATTTCACCTGTTTCTTGTCGTCTACCAACCAAGAATAAAAACCATCCTAACAAAAGGAAACATAAATATAGAAATAAAAATTAATATCTTCATAAAAATCGAGAGATTCTTCAAAGGAAAAAAGAAAAAAAAAA
>CAMOHE010026402.1:0-13557 GCA_946598075.1 Artocarpus hirsutus | reverse complement strand
GGCACAAAATTTTGTTGACAATTTGAGTCTTAAAAAAAATTAGTTGCCAATATTACTTATGTCACAGCATAATCAAGGACTTGAGAGGAACAATCCGTGAGAAGCTCTGACTCTAATAAGTTCTATAAATACTTGCAGGGATGTGACGGCTCTGCGCTTTTGAATTCCACCAAGAACAACCAAGCCGAGAAAGCGGAGTTTCCCAAACTGAGGCTAAGAGGATACGAAGTCATAGATGCTGCAAAATCTAAACTTGAAAAGATATGCCCTGGTGTTGTTTCTTGTGCTGATATCTTGGCCTTGGCAGCTAGAGATGCTGTGGCAATGGTAACAAATTGTAAACTGCGCTAGACAATTTTGATCGGTTATGTGAAGAAAGATTATAAATTCATACAATGATTTGCCAAGTTCATCAACATTTTTCAATCTTAGATTTTGGGTTCATGGACCTTACTGGGACATTCCCACGGGGCAAAGAGATGGAAGAGTGTCAATAGCCTCTAAGGCCTTCACAAACTTGCCTCCTCCTTTTGCTAACATAACACAGCTTAAACCAGCGTTTGCTTCAAGGGGTTTAAGCGTCAAGGACCTAGTTGTTCTATCAGATAAAACTATAAAAAGAAATTTTCTTGACAATTTGTTACTCTTATTTGACTACTATACTCCAACTTCACACACTCAATTTGTGGTTTTAGGAGGACACACCATAGGGGCAGCTCTCTGCTCTTCCTTCACAAACCGCTTGTACAGCTTCACCGGTAAGGGCGACGCAGACCCCAATTTGGACCCACGCTATGCTGCCAACTTGAGGAAGAAATGCAAGCCTAACGACGTCTCTTCATTCGTCGAGATGGATCCCAGGAGCTTCAAAACCTTCGCCGAAGATTACTACACTGTTGTGGCCAGAAAAAGAGGCTTATTCCAATCTGATGCAGCTCTACTCGATGGCCCGGAGACAAAAGCCTCTGTGAAACTCCAGGAAAACACTCATGGATCCACCTTTGCATAGGACTTTGCTTAATCCATGATGAAGATGGGAAAGATTGGAGTCCTTACAGGCAAGGCAGGTGAAATAGGGAAGCATTGCGCTTTTGTCAAACTCCTCAAATAAGGAAGCATTGTTCTTTTCACTTTGTTTTTGTTTTTGGTTTTTTTTTTTTTTGTTTTTTGTTTTTTTCTCTGTTTTCTGTTCTCAAATGATGGCTGATCATAATTTTGCAAGTGTATTTGTTTTGAGTGAAAGCATTGTGTGATTCAAAGTGTTCTAAAACTTGAACCCACATTGACTTTAGCAAGGTGTAATAGTAACGCCATGATGGAGAGCTCTGGATGCCCTTGCGTGATTCAAATATCATGTTTCCAACAAATTCAATAAAATTTTTGCGGCCCATGTTTTCTTTTTTTGTGTAAAGCATGAGAAATCGTAATTGCTTGTTACTTTATAACAAATTAACATATATTTGAAACAATGATCTTTACATTGTTCGCTTATTAAGGAAAGCGACAACTTCTAAGCAATATATCTATGTAGTACTTATGAAAAAAATGTAATGTACTTTTAATAGTGATAAAATCATCACTCATATGATAAAATACTAATATTGCTCTATGGAAACGAGATCAAATAATCTCACAATACTGCCAATCTTTATACTCATCCGTTTATTATAGGTGGCCAATGTTATGTATCAAAAAGTCCTACATAAATAAATAAATAAATAAACTTTTGGATTCTTTCTCTTTGCAAGCTGGTTTATTTTACCAAATAGATTGTAACAATTGGTATCGGAATCAGTCCATCACATTATAGATTCGAGTTAAAACGTCTATTTTAGATGTTTTAGTATAACAGTAGATGCGTAGTTCCACATCATATCCTGATAATTGAGTGGAGTCATGGAGAAGAAAAGGCCATTGACAAGCCGTGTCGACAACGTAGATCATTGTTGTTTGGGGCCTAAGCTTGGTATACTTCGCTGAGTACGTGATTAGACATATACAAGCTATGCAGATGGCGTGATTGGGATGCCTGCTACACAATAAATAATAAATCTATAAAGTCACCTAATTAAAAAGATGAATTGTCGTGAATAAAAACCATGGGGTGTGTAAAGTGTAACATACCAAAATTACTATATGAACTAATTGAACATAACTAGTTGATTTGTAAGGCCTTGAATCCCTACCCCATGCATTTCAAGGGCGACTTCTCTCCCGTAAGATTTATTACTTTAATAACTTGTGTGTATGTCATTGTCATCATTGGTATAAAAATGTTGGGACAATGAGCTTTTAACAAAGGCTACCTTTAAGGAGAAATATGGCTTTCACAAACATACTGAGAACATAGCATCCGTTTAGCACTTTAGTTGGAATAAATTGATTCCAACTAACTACAGTATAAAGCTTAAAAACAAAAGTTATTCTAATGTAAAAATTTCACATGCTATAGCTTTTTAAGTTAAAACTTTACATTCAACTAACGTGTCAAACGGCGGCATGTAACTTGAACTTTGGTCTCTGTCTGGCGTTTCACATGCACCCAAAGTTGAAAGTCCCTTTGGAGATTCCAACAATTTTAATTTAGGAGGTGAGAGAGCAAGTGCCATCTTCTGCCTTCAGGCGGACGGCAAAGAATAAATAAAAGGAAACATCTATCAATTTTCTAGCGTACCCTAGTTACAGGACCTCCCTAATTAATTATTATTGAAGTTTTACTTTATAATTTAAAAAAGCAAATGACAGGCTAACGATGCTTGGTGTTCGAATGAAGAAATTTCGTTCCTATTATTCATCTCAGTGAGTAGGCATTGTTAAAATAGGAGAAAATTACACGCTATATTACACTTTCAAAAGTGTTTATTTATGCCACACTATTATTCATATTACATTTTAAGTTGTAGTACAAATGAACATATGTGTGGTATTTATAAAAAATAAATGTTATTAGACGGCTTTATGAAAATTCTCCAAGACCCATAAGCACAACATGCAACAATTAAAAGTAGGTATAAAGATAAATCACCTATGTTTTTATAAGCATTTTCATGGAATATGATGTTACATTAATAACTTAATTTGACTTTTTCTTTTTGGAATGAGTTACCACCTTTTTCCTTGCACGCGAGTTATAAAGTTGCTTTCATTTGCGCCAATTAATCTTCATCTTGGAACGATTATGCTAATAATTACATAACGTGCTGGGACAAGCAATGCAAAAGGAGAGAGGCTAGCTTATCAAATCTTTGATGCTAATAATAATGGAGGAGGACTTATAGATATTGACCTTCACAAAAAAAAATAAAAATATATATTCTTTTGGAAAACAATTTGTGCATTTTACAACAAAAAAGCTTAACTGAGATATCTTTCACTAATAATTCTCTTAGAACTTCATCAAGGTAGTGTCTCTTAGTGAGCATTTTAATTAATATAGTTTAGTAAACTCGTCATGGTTTCATCTAATTAATTAACATGAATATTATTGGTTCCTTGGGTAATTAAAATTGAAATTTTGTTATGGTTGCATGCTTAACCTAACAATAAATCCACATTTTGTGCTGGCGTCTATAATTTAGACCCTCAACCTATGCAAAAGAACTTGATAGGGTTTGCAAGTAATATTAGTTTGAATCAATTAGCTCAAAACAGTATAAAGTATGAGAGTTTTAAATTGTTTGAGTTCAAATCAATGCTCCAAACATCATGTGAATTTTAATTTCATTAGTTTTCCACACAAAACAAAAAAAAAAGAGTAAAAGATAAAAGTATTCATTATCTTATGATATGAGGGAGCTCCCGTGATTTGTTGCGATCTTCAACAATTTTTCAGAAATGCATGCTAAATAGCTCAATCAAGAATATATCATAGTAAAATCAACACATCCACACATTATAGAACAAAAGATATCATGAAACAAAAATCTAGTAATTATAGGCATAGCCTAACTGTAAAACCACACCCGACTCTATCTAAAGGTGAAGAGTTTGTATCCCCACCTTAAGTTTAAAAAAAAAAACAAAAATGTAGTTAATTTTAGTGCTTAAGCTTCAGCAAATAAGAAACAACTCAGACACCGCTCCATTTGTAATTAACATCTTATATTTTGAAATGGGCATTCCTGTTACATTATCAACTTTTTTTAACTGGCCAAAAAAAAAAAATCAACTTGTCATCAAATTGTTGATCACAGCCCCGGATATTCTTTGATGCCCTTTGAATAACTCCTACAAATGTATGTACGTAGATTCCATCTTCTGTCATCATCAACCAATGTCAAGCATTACCTTCTTGTCATTTTTTGTAACATTTTTTTTTTTTTTTGGGTAGAATTTCATCTTTACACGAGGTTTGTTACTTGTAATATTTTACACATATCTTCAACGTCTTTATTCTTCATGCTTGTACGTACATTCGTTGTTCTTACTTTCTGACCAAAAGTCAAAGGAGATCTGTTTCGTTAGATAGTCGGCTATGTATATCAACCCCTTGGCTGCATGTGGCAGCAGGTAAAGATTATTCATAACATTAACATAATAAACGTTATTATAAAAATGACCGTTCAAAACATGACATAACAATAATATGTATCCGTTGTAGGAGCAGGTGAGTGACTGCATAATTAATTTTATCATTAATCCATCCTATTCTTGCAAAAGCAATATATATATATATATATATATTAAATAATTTTATTCTTTAAGGTATTTTAGAAGTATGGCTCGTAGTGAAAGTTTTAAACTGAAAACTACAACACGTAAGGGACGTATATATATATATATATATATATATATATATATTACATAATTTTATTCTTTAAGGTGTTTGAGAAGTATGGCTCGTAGTGAAAGTTTTAAACTGAAAACTGCAGCACGTAAGCGACGTTTTACATTATAGTTTATTTTTTAATCATCGTAGCATATGAGAGTTTTACACTGTAACAATTAAAAATTTTGGTTAGAACTAATTTTGTTAAACACCCTTATTCCATCCTATACCTCAAGCAAAAGCAATTTTTGAACGTTGTATATACAAATATAGATGTCATCTTGTTGACGTAATAATGTTGGATTTAAAATTTACTAATCTGATTATCAAGTATAATATGTTTATTATACTTTCATTATCTTGAAATACTGTTGAACAATAGTGGATTTGTTCAGTATTACTCAAGGATATTTTATGCCACAACTAAAATATAAAATTGATTTTTATTTTAAGGTTGAAAATAATTTATGAGTTGGAAACCTATTATTATCGTTATTACTATGATTGTCATTATGAATCGATATACATGTGTAAGATTATTCATAAATTATTGTTTAACATGGACAAGAAAAATTGTATACATGCATGCTTTAAGTTAAGCCGCCAAGTTCAAAACCGTTGACTCTCCTATGAAGTGTAGAATTTCATATTCTGAATTAATATATATATATAAATATATATATATGTGTGTGTGTGTGTATATAAGCCCTCTCATATTCCACCATGAAAAAGGTAAATCAAGTCACCCTCACATCACATATGCTAAACCAACTGTGTGATGTTAAACCAACTTAAGCTTATTTCTCATGTAAATGCCAATGTTTATATTATATTTGCTATAAGAAGTGTAAAAATAGCATATTTGATGTATTTTTTTTATTTTATACTCTAATGCATAATATTATTTAAAATGTCATACTTACTTTTTGTCATAATTAATAAACCTTGAAATTTGTAAAAATAAACTTTTGAGAAAGCAACATGGAATACCCCTTATGGACATCCCTTATTAAAAATATCATCATCTTCTTAACTTTTTAAAACCGCTCCTTTTTTATTTTATTTTTTAAAATATTAATTACAGATATACTACTTTAATCATTATAATTCAATCTCAAAAATTAGAAACCCTAATTCTCTCCCTATTCACTGAGAATGGAGGGTATCTTAGACTTTTAATAAACCACCAATATCTAATAAGGAGGCAGTTTTAATAAGCGGTGTGTTGGAGGACATTTTTTATAAGTTGGGGCATATGGGGGACATTCTTGTAAGTTGTTAAACTTTTATCATTAAAATAATCAAAAAGTCGGGTTATTAACACTAATAGACCCTAAGCTTTAGGGTCTCCTCCACTTTGCCTCGTGAACTTTAAAAATCATCACTTTAGCCTCTGAAATTTCAAAACTCCTTATTTTGCCCCCTGAACTTTTAAAGATTCTCACTTTGTCTCCTAAATTTTTTATTTTCTATTCAAATAAATTAAATTAACCTCACATGATTCGCACATGGGTCACCTGTAAGGATAAAAATGAGATATTATCACTCCTAAGTTTTATTTCACATTTAAACTCTCACTTAACGCTTATATTTTTTTATCTAAACTCTCATTTAGAATGAATTTGCCTACACATTTTTTCTCATTTTTAATTCATACCTCATTTAAAAAGTCAATATTATTAGTCGATTTCTGAATTTGAATACTAAAAAACATAAGTTACGCATGAAAGATGAGGAGATATTGCATACAACATTGAGAACAAATGTGCATACAGGCCATTCTTAAATAAGAGCGGATAAAAAAAATGAGAGTGTAAACTTAAAACAAAACCTAAGAGTAATAAAATCATATTTTGACCCTTACAGGCGACCCATATACGAATCACATGAGCTTAATTCCATCTATTTGAGTACAATATCAAAAAATATGAAACAAAATGAGGAGTGTTGAAGCAAGGGCAAAATGATGATTTTTCAAATTCAATGGACAAAATGAAAAGTTTTGAAAGTTTAGGGAGTAAAGTGATAATTTTTAAAATTCAAATGACAAAATGAGGAAGTCCCTATAGTTTAGGGGTTATTAGTGTTAATAACCTAAAAAGTAAGAATGTTGTAATTATTTAAACATAAAAGTCAACAATCTATCAACTGATAGGAATCAAATGCCAAAGTTGTTATATGCTAATTTTTATGGTAAATTGTGACAAATTTAGAATTAAAAATGACATTAGATTAAAGAGCTTTTTTACCCCTCAAATGATAAATTTACTATTAATATATCAATTTAGCATGGAGGTGCTCAAAAATAGCTACCTAATCAAGAGTTGTGGCCCATTTGATGCTATTTAAAGAAGCTTTAAGCAATCAGGACAGCCCACATGTACAATTTCCTGATAAAGTATACACATTTAAGCACAAAAATCAACTACATAGTCAAACTAACCAAAGCTTTTTTTTCCTTTTCTTTTATTTCTCCAAAGTTAACGTGAGATTCCATTTAAATTGTGTGAGATTTAGGTCGACACAATCCTATTTTACCCACCTTATGTTCGTTAATCCGTCAAAAGAATCAATAATATGAAAAAAGTAATCAATCTAACTAAGGCAGCAAAAAAAAAAACATAGGGGCCTACTAGCGGAACTTACTTCCCTTGTCCTTGAGGGACGGGCCTAACCACTCGCTTTTATAATCGTCTCTTTACGATGGAATATTATAAAGCGATCTTCACCTTTTTTTGGCTAATTGAGAAGCATGTTTAAGTACTATACAAGATCACGATAAGTATTATATACAGTAGTTAGCTAGCTGTATAATTTTCATCATCCCTAACTTTGCTTTACTTGATTGTCTTTTATTCGGGAAGATTACATTATTCAATCACATTACTTTCAATATCTTGCAGTTCAAGTTAGCTGATAAATCTCTCTATATAAATCCCCTTCCTAATCAGAAACCACAAGTACATTTCAGTTGCTTCTCCCAAAGAAGTAGCATCATTGCCCATTTTATATCCATTAATATATACATAGGGACCGTGAAGAAAAATGGAAATGAGGGGAATATTTGGTATTGTGACCATAATTTTAGGCCTTTCAACCTTTCTACAATCAACTGAGGCTCAATTACGGCTGGGTTTTTACTCCAAGAGCTGCCCAAAAGCTGAGAAGATTGTGCAGGACTATGTCACAGAGCACATCCCAAATGCCCCTTCACTGGCTGCAGCCCTCATAAGGATGCACTTCCATGATTGTTTTGTCAGGGTAATTTGTGCATTTTTTTAGCTTTCATAAAAACATTTGGTATGGTGATCATGATTGATACCATGTTTGGATACTAATCTTTTTAATGTTCACAAATTAAAACTAAACAAATAGTAGTGTAACTATTTTGCTTGGCTTGGCAGGGTTGTGATGCCTCTGTTCTTTTGAACTCAACTTCCAATAATGCATCAGAAAAAGAGGCTGTCCCAAATCAAACTGTTAGAGGATTTGACTTCATTGACAAAATAAAGAGCCTGCTAGAAGCTGAATGCCCTGGAATTGTTTCTTGCGCAGATATCATCACTTTGGCAGCCAGAGATGCCATTGTGCTAACTGTAAGAACTCAACAAAAGAAAACATATTTCACTTTTATATATTCCTGTTAAAAATCATGCCACATGTTTTCTTGCTCATGATTATTATTATCATTTTTTTGGGCATGGCCAGGGAGGTCCATTCTGGAAAGTTCCAACTGGTAGAAGAGATGGGACAGTGTCAATTAGATCAGAAGCAGCGAGCAACATCCCAGCTCCAACTTCAAACTTCTCCACACTCCAAACACTTTTTGCTAATCAGGGCCTTGATCTAAAGGAATTGGTCTTGCTTGTAGGTAAAGCAATCTATTGTTGTCACCCACTGCCTAGCGCTAGCCTTTATCCCATTAACTGCATGTGTCACTGCTAAAAGAGTGGTACTAATCGTTAAGATATAATATTATTCTTTGTGAACCTCTTAATAGCTTAAAACTTTTGCAAGAATTGATAAATTGATAGGGTATCAAAACGGGCCGCTTGAGCATTTGAAAAAATTGATAATTAAAGTAACAGGTTTCAAAGTAATTGATCCATATTCGAATAATTACAATTACAATTTCGTAACTTGTCATGCGTAGGCTTATCGTTTCAATAGTTTCATGTTAGGCATTTGTATTCTTCCCTTCTTTAATTGGTCTATGTTGTGCACTTTTTTCGTCTAGGCCAACACACACAAGAGAAGTGTTTTGAGTACTGTGTTGGCCCACCTCTTTATATTTAGTTCAAGCTTTTGTAATAGATTAGTACACTAGAAATTGCATATACTATTGATATGAAGTATAATATCGATACCCATGAAAAGCGTGCTAATTATGTCCCTTTTTTTTCATATATTTAAGGCACTCACACAATTGGCATAGCCCATTGCACTTCATTCTTAAACCGGCTCTACAATTTCACCGGTGTGGGCGACCAAGACCCTGCTTTGGACAGCGAATACGCCGCGAATCTAAAGGCGAACAAGTGCAAAAGTCCAACCGATAACAATACGATAGTTGAGATGGACCCCGGAAGTCGAAAGACCTTCGACTTTGGCTACTACACGAACGTGCTCAAAAGAAGGGGTCTCTTCCAATCCGACGCCGCTCTGATTACAAACTCCTCTACAAAATCTTACATTGAACAACTGCGTCAAGGGTCTCTTAGCAACTACTTTGCTGAGTATGCCCCGGCCATGGAGAAAATGGGACGTATTAATGTCAAGACTGGCTCAGATGGTGAGATCAGGAAGCAATGCGCAGTGGTGAATAGTTAGATATATTTATATATAGATATATAATATTGTTATATATGAAGTCTGTGTTATGTTCTATGTGTAATTTAATTATTCCTTGCGGTGTCTTTTGCTTTTTGCCTTGTTTTTTCTTTTTTTTTTTTTTTGGGTTTCTGCTAATTGTTTGGAGGAGATCGTTAATAATAATGTGTTGGTGGCTTGTTAATTCGCCATACTTTGATGGTCTTTTTTTTTTTTTTTAAACGCGCGCATGTGAATAAATTATGAGTTCTATAAATTATATTATAATTTCTTTAATATTTTGAAAGGGGAAATTCATTGTAATCAATTATATAAAGTAATGCAATTTGGAAAAATTGATGAAAGATTCAGCAATACATGAGGGAAAACCTCCAAATGATATTGAATCCATCGATAAATTTTGATGGCGTTTAAAGACGTGAACGCATACCTAAGGCCCACTAATAGGAAAACAATTCAACACACAAAGATCAAGCATATTTTTAGCTCGTTAAACATGGCTCTAACGATCGACGGGATATCCCAAGCGATCAAAGGCCAACAGATGGTGGTACCTTGACCATGAACAAACCCTCCTACAATTGATGGATCTTTTCTATCTATCCGTAGGTAATACTCACTAGCACCAGGGCCATTATCCATTCCTCGAATAGAAATCTCTAGAAGACCAAAAACTCTATCACGCAACAACTTAGACAGATTACACAGATACGCTAAAGGTAGAGAAACTACCTCTATTATTACAACAACAAAACAGACATACCGTACAGACAAACAACACTCAATAGGTGAGAAAATCATTGGTTTTATTTTACAATCGCATACATAAAACAAACAAATTAAAACTAGAAAATGAACGAAAGCTTGATGTCGTGTCGGCGGCCATCGATGGAAGCTTTCCTTCTGCTGGTGATTGACGCCTCCAACCTTCGTCTGGACTGACCGACAAAACTCCCCACTGCCAAAGCCCCTATAGATCCTGCCCACCTTGGCGCCACCTTTTTCCCCAACCTTTAGATTTGGGCCGCCAGAGCTAGCCCTCCTCTGTGCATATCCCTACCTTCCTCCCTCCTCCCTTGTCCCAACCACCATGGCTGTTGAAACTTTCAACCTCAGTGTCATCGGCCAGGCTTTGTCGGCGTAAATCCCCTCCTTCCCTACTGACTTCCACCCCAAGCCCCCGTGTAGGTACCAACACTTGACTTAAAAACCTTATATGGTGGAAGATTTTGGGTTTAAGTATTGAAGAATGCGAAAAAAATCTCTGAGGGCCACTACGTGTTCAGAGGGAATAGTATATATGAGTAACGAGTATAAGACCCGATTATACCGGGATCCCGCAAAGTGGCCATAGGCGGTTGAGGCGTTACACCCCAACCACCCAAGCCTCGCCATTTCTCCCCATTTCAACTGGACTTGAGAGCTGTGCCAGCTCAAGGAAGGAAAAGGGAGCCGCGGCACAAAACTTAGAGAAGAATTAAAAAACCAAGAGAGGAGAGAGATTGCACTTATTCGTAATTTCCTCATTATTATTTGTTGTTTTTGTATGAGTACCATATTCTTGGTAACGATTAAAAAAAGGATTGAAACTTCTTGTGGAATTATGCAATGAAAAAGTTGCATGAGAGGCCAATGCCCTCAACATATTATTATACATTATAATTATAGGAAAACAGCAAATGCATGCGCCTAAATCTTGTCATTCACACCAGTAACACGTGATTCTTGTGGGCTAAAATTTTTTCAAGTGATAATACAGTTAAAGTTAAAAGTTAAAATTATTTTAATATAATATGTGAAAACTTTACACTATAACCTCCTTTTGTTTTATACTATAACATGTAGGAGTTTTATATCATAATCTCATACAGCTGAAAAAAGAGGCAAAAAGACAAGCAAAGAAGAGAACTGGTGAATAGTGATGATAAACAAACTACAACTAGAAGAAGAGGACTGATAAACTGCTAGGTGAAAAAAAGTTCTTCAGTTAAGTGTGTGAAGTGAATTATTGGGCTGGACTATGACCAGGATAAAATGGGATTTTATTTAAAATTTTTAAAATGTTTTTAACTTGAAGAATCTATTATTGCCGTTGATGTCTTCCTATAGCATAGCCAATGGCCCTGTCCTCGTTACTATTTTTAATGGATAAGGAGAGGGGAAAGTAAGAAGGCAAAAAACAGTCTTGGAAGTATAGCAACATGCAAAAGGCTCAATTAAAAGAAAATAGGAATCGTCAAGTCTTTTCTTTTTTTTTTTTTTTTTTTTTTTTTTTTGTGTGTGTGGGGGGTGGTGTGTTGGGGATGGGATGATGGGTCTATTAAAATGGAGCGTAATCATGAATTAGTAGTAAGATTGAAGGAAAATAAAATCCAATTGGGGTGCGTAACTCTGTATTATGCACATGTAGGTTTTATTTTTTTTTTCACATTAACCCTTTAAAATTTAATTTTTTTTGCATTATGGTCTTTAAACTAAGTCCCTAAGTACCAACATATCAAAATTAACATTGAAAATGAGACGCACATGACTTATTTAGAAGAAAAGAGACGTAATTTTGAGCATTACAATGATTAAATGATTAAAATATATATAAACACCAATAAAATTGTTAAAAAAATATTAACAATGATATAATTTCTTTTGTTTTTTTCCCTATTTTTGGGCACAAACTTGAATGATTTGACTCTTATTAGAATTAAATGAGATGTATAGGTGTTCTAAATGGGTCATAGGTATCTCACTTGATCGTTTCTGTCTTAATTTTAAAAAAAAATTATAATTATGATTTAAATGTCACATTTTGTTAAATTTATGAACTTACTTGCCATACTTTGTTAAGTTTTAAATATTTATCCGTCACGAAAAAGTTTAAGAATCACGTTACAAAAATACAAAAAATTTAGGAACCAATATGTCAAAACCACACATATATCTCTCACACACACACACACATACATAGATACATAGATGTTTCACATTGGCCATGGCGAAACCATTTAATTATTGTCTTGCTTTCTTCATTACTGTTTTGTTTTTCCACGTTTCCCCGCCACCGCCGGGATTGATTAGAATCCAAGACATATCATCATCGATTCTAATGCTCAACTTTGAAATTATTTCCTTTAATTTCTTCTATGCATGATTCTACTAGACCTGTAGACCTCGGGATACATTTACAGTGAATAATAATAATAATAATAATAATAATAATAATAAATAGGCTAAACCAATTGAGGAATAAAGTTAATAGGTTAAAATCTAAAAAGTTAATAAATAGGTCATGTAGGAGTAAATCTAGATTTACACTAAACCAAGAATCCTAATGGACCTCAAGTTGATACTCAATACTAAGAAACAAACAAAAAACATTTTAGAATTTGAGGAAAAAAAAAAGAAGATCAAAAATACCTAAAGATAAATTAGAAAAACAAGTAGTTAAAAACTAAACATCCTATTTTTTACTACACTTTGGTAAATTGGCTGTTTACTTTTAAAATTTTCAAAAGGTGACAAATTTACTACAATTTTTGTAAAACAAAAGAAATAGCGAGACTTAAAATTATAACATGTTATGTTTCACCCGATTATCTTTTAAGGCAGTGTACGCGAACTAAGTTTCACGTGTAAAGCTCTCTCATGTTATAGTGTTTAAGTTTCAAATTCAAGTTTCAGCTTGATTCTTAAAACATGCTGGGAGAAGCAATGTTATTTAAAAATTATGGATAATGATGATACGAAGAGGTGTTAGCTTAAAATATCCAAGCAATAATTTTTTTAATATGATTTTCTCATATTAAAAAAAACAACTTATGAGAGTTAGTAATATTTTTTGCTTCTTTGATTTTCATACAAATAAATTTTTTAAATTATCCTAAACTTAAGTAATAATCATCTTAACAAGCTCCCCTTAAGATGGTTTACTAGAAAAAGGGAAGGAAATTAGCAAAACAGGGTTG
>CAMOHE010026401.1:0-11831 GCA_946598075.1 Artocarpus hirsutus | reverse complement strand
AAGGGGAAATGGTTCCCCTAAGTGACCTCCCACTAAGATCAAGCTCAAAAACTCGGTCTTTATCCTCGTTGCATTGAACTCCGGACCAGTTGCAGACATGAACATTCAAAGCATTCCAATCCTCAAGAGCATGTCGAGGGTCAGAAACAATCCCCAACATGAAGAAAACCAACGCTGCTCCGTCTCTCATGATCATTCCACCACCATGGCTTGAAACCACATGAATATGAGCTAGGAAAGGGAAGAAAAAAAAATACTAAACATGGCAAATCTACTTGAGAAACTCACTTCCATTGATTAATTATCAATCTTTTTTGACCAAAATACTCCGAAGAAAATTGATGATGATGATGATGATGTTCAAAGCAAAGTAAGAAGCAAAATGAGGCTAGAGTCAGGTGATCAGACACAAAAGAAATGCATTAACATAGGAATTAATAGGAAGATGATATATATATATATATATATATAATCATACAAAAAGATTATGAGAAGTGTCTAATACTAAGAAGCACATACATTAGAATAAATATCAATCCTTAAGGTTGTTTGTTTTATTATAAAAGGGGGAAAAAAAGGAAGAAGAAAACTTTTGTGTCTAACTGCCGTTTGAAGCACAGGAAATACGTTTGGCGACTGTTATCTCTGACTTTGAATCTCGACAAATAGTTGCCATACACGTGCAGCATGTCACAGAAACAAAGGCAAAAGCGTTTGCAAAGCCGTGTATAGCATTGGTGGTGGCCATGTCACACCTTGTAGGCCTAATTAATTATTTTACTTTCATATTTAATTCGTTTGTTTACTATCCCACCACAAAGTGTGTGTTAATTATCTAAACTCGATTAGCCTAGTAATGATGTAATATTGTAAGATAATCGAAAGGTCACCAGGGTTTTTCCAACTTTTTGATTTTTTTTTTTTTTCAAGGGGAAATTCATTCAACTCAAACCAGAGTTACAAAAACACTAAGGACCAAAGCTGACCCATAATGAGATAAAACCCTCCAAAGAGATCGGATCTATCAGTGCATTCAGTTAACGCTCAATGAGAGAAGCGAATATTTGATTTTGATTTTAGAAGAAGGAAAGAGTTAACGGATTTTTGAAAATTTTTAAAGTAAATATCAGATTTTGAAAATATTTATAACAAATAGCATATCTACAATGTAAATAATTTATTTATTGTGTAAATAAGAATTATTTATACTATAAGCAAAAGAATAAATAAATTATTTATACTTTAAATCTATTTACTAGGTAAATAAGAGTTATTCACTGTAAATAAAAAGGTAAATAGGTTATCCATACCATAAAATTGTTATTTACTACAAATATTTTCAAAACTTGTTATTTACTACAATTAGTTTGAAAAAGCAACATTTACTATAATTTCCCTTTTTAACACTTGGCTTCCATTTAAATCTAGACAACTAGGTCTTCAACTCTCATTTTCTCAAATTATTTATAAAATCTGGTTAAATTCTAACATGTGCTCACAAACATCTAGCAAGTTCAGTTGGTAGAGGCTGTGCCACTTAAGCAAGCGACTTGGGTTTGAGTTCTTGTGAATACAGCTACCAGTGTTGGAAGACTCTTGCTCACTCATGACTAATATCTTTAGAATATTAATACGATTAATATTAATATGTTACATTTTAGAGTTATAATTATTTGATAAGATGGATTAATATAAAAAATGAATATCGTGAGGGATTTGAGATCCTCAATATATAAGATTCTAATTAATCACAATCACTTTAAACTTAGATAAATCAGAGACCATATTTCATTTTTCTTTTAATCCTCTCATGTCGACGATAATATGAGAATATTTTCTCTTTTCACTTTCCATGTCATTATCAATTTTTCTCTGTTTAGTTTAGATAGTTTTACAGTTATTTGTAGGGCTAGCAATACAGGTTACAAAACGACAACATGACATGATTACGATACAAATTTTTGCTAGTTAGTGTCAAAAAATTATCATTTTTATTTCAACCCAAAAATTGACTCGCTCAAAAACGGGCCCTGTTCGTATCAACCTACTCGATACTAAATTGACTTGCATGTTATTTGTGTACTATTTTTTATATATTTTGTCATAGTATATATAGTATCAATAAATTGATACTAAATTAGATGTGTTTGTAGTATACAAGTTATTTAATTTTGAGAAAATATGTGTTTTATGTTATCTTTATATAATTTTGATGCATAAATTATAAATTTAAAGTTATAAAATAGCATTAGTTGATTTTAGGTTGTAGGTTAATTTCAGGTTATAGTTTGATTTCAAGTTGTGAGTTGATAGAGGGTCGCATATTACATATACCACGGGTTAGGGGTAGGTCGTGATTGTGTTGTGAAACCCGAGAATTTTAGTGCATTATATATACAATAATTAAGGATTTATGTTAAGTAATTTAAGTACAAATTTTATAAACTAAAATTTTATGCTAAAAAATTTGTTGAATTTAATGAGTAATTTTGGTGTTACGAGAATTATTGTTTAAATTAATTTTTATGAAAAATTCTATAAAAGTGAAAATAGGATTTTCAAGGTCAAAAATCATACTATAGTCTTATATAAGGAAGGAATGAACTGAAAATGAGCTAGAAAACCAAATTATTGCAGAATGTATTACAATAAATTTTAAGACAGAAATACAATATAACGAATACATAGTATGGAAGTATGAGAATAATATAGTGTAAAGATTAGCTGATAAAGTTATGTAGTATAAGAATTATACTGATAAACTTAAGCAGTATAAAAATTACACTGCATAAAAGTAAGTAGTATAGAAAATATACTGCATAAAGTAATACAATATATAAATTAGACTGTGTAAAGTTAAACAGTATAGGAGTTATACTATATTAGATGACGTGGAAGCTTGTGGACTATGAAACACGTTATAGGAAAGAATGCTAGCATGAGACATATACTAGCCATATAAGAAAAATACGGTCCGTGTAAATTTGGACTGTTAAAAAGTTAATGTGGGATCTACTATAGGACACCCAAAAGGAAGGAAATAATCCACATCTCTCCCTTAGGTGTGCATGGTTTTGGCCTTACTTTTGGGGCAACTTGTTTTTTCACTTTAAACCTTATGTGATGACAACGCAAACTTACATGTCTAGTTGGAAGAACATCACACATTTTCTTCATCATTTTCATGCAAAAGTAGAAGCAAAACAACTCATTTCCTCCCATTAAAAAACCAGTAGCCCTCCTTTGGTTCCCCCCAAATATTTTTTTTTCTAAAGTTTAACCTCCAATCAAGCTTAAACTTAAGATTTAAGTGTTTTAGTTCAAGAACAAACACTTTTTGAGGTAAAAATCTCAAGTTCTTCCTTATAGATTTTTGTGTTTCCTCTTGAGTTTAGAAAGGTTTTAATGGAGGATTTTATCATGAATTATGCCAAGGGAGCTTGGATAAATTCAAACTTTTTTGAGGAGGATCACAAAGCTTGCAAAGAGTTGGTAAAAGGCTTAATCCCTTACTTTGAAGTTTGTTGTTTTTCATGAAGGATTGGTAGGTATTTGTTTAAATATGAACTGTGGCATGTTGAAACAACACTATGATATGATTATGTAGTGTGCTACGTGTATGGTGATGATACTTAGTGTTAGAAACTAAGGCTTTCTATTTTAAAATGCAAAGTTTGAAGAACTTTGCTTTAAAACAAAGTTATGATGCTTTTTTAAAGATGGATGATTTTGGAGATCTTAGAGGCTGATTAATTTTCTGAGTAAAACACAAGATTTATCCAAAACAGTAAGATGAAGAACTTTTGTGACCATTTGGTAAAATTCTAAGTGGATCAAATTGAAAAGTTTGATGCAAAAATAAATAGTTTTGAAAAATAGCAGAAAACTCCACTATACAGTTGGAACTTCATAAAGGTTAAAAAATGAAGATTATAGAACTTATCGAAATTATTAAGCAAAATAGACGGTTTGTGAAAATTCTTCACGGTTTGTAAGTTATCAATTTTACAAAATTTATTACAAAATTTCAAAACGGTGATATGGAAAAAACATTTTGAAATTTGTTGAGTTTAACCAAGGAGCTTTTATAAGTTTTAATCCTTATAAAAAGGCAGAATTTTTAGTGTAAAACAACTATTATTAGTTTTGGGAAAAAATGTCAAGCTTTTTGTGTTTCGAGCTAAAACCATAAAACTATATGAAACTAGATTTTCACTAAGAAAATGTTAGTTTCTTGCATGGCTATGGGTAGTCAGTAGTCACAGGTTTCAACGTTGAAAGGCTTAAGTGATTTTATCAAGTAAGAATGAGAGAAAAACATTAAGGACAAAAACTCAGGATTTTTGCAATTATGGATGAAAACTATAAAGTTTTAATCAAATAGATTTTATCAAAAGAAAAACTTTTGTTTTGTTTTTTTTTAATATTATGAGAAGTAAAGAAATTTAAGTTTTGGTTTAAAAACGAGTTTCAAAAATTTGCTGAGATCCTCAAGGGCAAAATGGTCTTTTTTCATAAAAGACAAAAAATGAATCCCCAAATGACCGAATTAGGAAAATATCTGTAATCGAGAATTTTTCTATACCTTGTTATGTAATGGAATAGTGAAGTAAAATGAGAAGTTTAATAAAGTTATGAGACTCGTGAAAAACCTATTAAGGGTAAAATTGTCATTTTTTTTATAAAAAAACTAAAATAGAGCCCAAGCACTTTGAATTAGCGAGACGTCCTTAAATAGAGAATTTTTAGTAACACGTTATGTAACGAAACTGTTAAGTAAGATGAGAAGTTTGACTAAGGAACGTTCAATTTAAGCAATGGATTAATGAACCGATAAGAACAAAGTTAAGTTAAAGGAATGAACGGATAATGTTTAAGGACCATTATCGATCGAGTAAGTCGACAATGAGAAAGGTTAACTTATAGTAGGGGTGGCAATAATCGTGTTTGTGTCGTGTTCGTGTTGGTACGTTTATAGCACGATACATTTAGCCCAAACACGACACGATTAATAAACGTACCAGAAATACAAACACGAACATGACACGGCTATGGCACATTTAACACAACACGACACGATTAACACGATTATTAAACGTGTCGTAACGGGTTGACATGATAACAACACGCATATGACATGTTTATGACCCAATTAACTAAAAATTAAAAAAATTTTAAAAAAAGCCAATAAAGAAAATTAACAAAAACACAATATCTAATTAATACTAACCTACTATAAATATTTCAAATATTTTTATTTTTAAGTTTAAGTGTATTATAAATGAGCGGGTTGTGTCGTGCCTTGTCAACACATTTACGGCCCATTTAATTAAACGTGCTAAGGCGTGTTTAGCGTGTTAGTACGAATCCAGTCCATTTATTTTTGTGTTATTCGTGCCAACCCATTGATGGCACAATTAATAAATGTGCGGTCTAAACCTGTTTATTTCGTATCGTGTCATCATGTCGTGTCCGAATTGCCAGCCCTAACTTATAGTCAAGCATCATTTGAAACAAGATAAAGAATTTGAATAACAAAAGGAAAAAGGAATGAAACGTGAACGCTAGAGTTAAGTCTATGTAAGTATCAAACCTCACATATAGCATGAAGAAAATGAATTTTAAATATTCTGAATATGTTTTATGCTAGCATTTGTTGTGCATAAAGTTTTAAAGATCAAGTCAAGATTAGCAATGTATTTACAATTATTATTTTAAAATATATTGCATTTGATATGCATAATGATTTAAAAGTTTAAATTATGATTGTACTATGTTTGCATTTATTATGTTGAATGTTTAAGTAAGTATTAAGTTACAACATAGTACGTTTAGCATTTGATATGCTTACTAAAGTTTATAAGAAGGTAAATCAAAGATGTTAACTGTGTTGTACCATCTTTCTTGATGTGAGGCATACAAGTTATGTTAAAATTACGACCTTGTTGTTTGGTGGTCCTAAGTCTTCCACAAGGGGAGCATTATGCTATGCTAAGTCATGATCTTACAATCGATAATGTTGGTACAAACATGAAAGGCCGTAAGATAAAGTAAAATAAGAACGATGATAGGAGTTCAAGTAAGTTATGAACGATAATAAAAATTTCATAATTGAATGTTGATAAATGAGCATAAATGAAATCATGCATTATGATCATGCTTGCATTCATTTTCATGATATGTTTATGAGATATGTATATGAAAAAACATTTTGTGAAAAATGTTACAAGAAAGGTTCACGAAGAAAGTTTTATGAGAAAAGTTAAGATTTCCTAACCCATTCGTGTGATGAGTTGCGTTAGTGTTGATGTATTTTTTTACATATTTGAGCTTCAACCTAATACAAATACAACCTGCCGACACATGCCACCACTAGTTATTTGATTATTTGTCTATCTAGTTGTTTCATTTTCTTATAAAAACATGATCTTCTGGTTTAGCATTTTAATAATCGTTCATATAAATCTTTATAATTAGATTTATCATCATAATTTGGAAAAGAAAGGAATAATATTAATATTAAAGACTAGGAGTTTAAGCACTTAATTGTTAAAATT
Source organism: Artocarpus hirsutus (assembly GCA_946598075.1). Classification (NCBI taxonomy): domain Eukaryota; kingdom Viridiplantae; phylum Streptophyta; class Magnoliopsida; order Rosales; family Moraceae; genus Artocarpus; species Artocarpus hirsutus. The sequence continues at coordinate 5,274 of CAMOHE010026401.1, read as the reverse complement.
TTCAAAATTAGAAAAAAGAGACAAGAAAATGAGAGTTGGAGACCTATTTGTCTAATTTGTTAAAATAGGAACCCAATTACCAGAGTTGAAAAGTTCAGGGACACCGGGAGGCAAAAATCCTAAATGTAAATTCACATTCTAAGTTCAAGTTTCATTAAAAACCCCCGATTTTTTTTTTTAAATGGAAACTTCATTAATAATGAAAAATTTACAAACTTAGTCAAATATGACCCATCTTAGGAGAATTTGACCCACCCCAGCCATAAAATGGATCCATCAATAAAGACGAATGAAGAATATGGACAAATTTTAAGTGATGAGTCACAACGGGGAAAAGTCCTACTTGACACATAAACTATAGCATGACTAGACTTGTTACGAAGTACCATGATAATCGATGGATAAAACTAATCAACCGAATCAAACCCTCTTTATTGGAGACACAAATGACACATTTTAAAGACTTATATTCACACATTCTGCTAATAACAAGCGGGTGTAACAAATAGACACCTTACGGGTGCAACGAAGGTCCTATCGTATTTATTCTAAATAAAAAAAAAACTCAAACAAAAAGAAAAAAAAAAAGAAAAGAGGTAACTCCCTAGCAAAAGAGAGATCACTACCTCCACCTTCTAAATCTGCTTTTGGTGATCTGTGACATGATTGTAGTTCTAAAGACACTACCTGCCTTTACCCAAAGCAATGACCAGCAGCCTCATATATGAGCCACAAAATTTGGCCTCCATTCGCCACATCTTTTTCTCACCATTTTCCTTTATCGTTGACTTCAGTTCTGGCCGAAAACAAGACTCCTTTGGGCCCCCTATCCCTATACGTTGGTAGGTCCTTCCCGTTGCCATGAAGTCCTTACCTTTTAGCCCATTCATCTAGCCATGACCCACCCAGATCTTGGCAGCCTTGGGCTCTATCTTTATCAACCTCGTCACCTTCAACCAGATCACGCTAGCATAAAGATCTACTAGCCACCTTTCCACCTGACCCCAGTGGCAAGTCCCCACCCTTTTGGCCCAAAAGACCTTTACATCTAGCCATAACCCAAGCATCCACCCCCTTTTGGACGCTAGAAGCTTGATGGATAGTTCGAAGCTAGCGCCAAGTTCTGGCCTTAGAGGGAGAGGGAGACAACACTGCCCAAATAAGAGCAAACCCTGATTAGTTTACACAAAAAAAGGGAGAGAGAAAATACATTGATTTAATAAACTAATGAAAAGAAAAAGAAAATCACAAGCATTCATACTTATTGCGTATTATTCTATAGTGATTCACGTTCAAAAACCTGTATTATAATTGATTGCAAATATAGTCTAATGGTAATTTTACAACTAACATCACCACAATATATACAGATCTAATCCCCCACTCTCAATTCTATTTAAAAAAAAAAAAAAAAAACATTTCACTTAAGTGTTCCTTACCATAGAGAATCCCATATTAAAATTCATAATATTTCTTAATCAAGGATTTTGTATTTTGTTGTCCCATTTTGGAAAGTATGTGAGAGGAGTTGGTTAGTTTTTAATATTTTTGGATTGATTACATAATTCCACCTTCTAGTTTTAATTTTTTCCTCAATTTATCTCTCTACTTTTATAAATTACAAAGGCACTTTTAAATTTTAAAAACTTATTTTACTTTCACCCTCTGTGCAGTTTGTGAATGTAAAAATGGGACAAAAAAATACCCTTAGATAGTTTATGAAAAATATTTTAAACATTTAAAAAACATGACTAACCCTAAAACAAAATATAACAAAAATGGATCTTGAATTCTGTCTATTTAAGCGTTTAATATATTTTCATTAGTGTTTCTCAAGAAATATTTTTTTTTATAAATAAATTTGATTTAAGTATGGGTTTTTATGTTTTCTCCTTTATTTTTTTTGTCCACAAAAGTGCATGACTGACAAAATTGATGCACATTTTTCAAATTTAAAAAATTTCCTTATAGATTTTAAAAGTAGAGTAATAAATTGGAAAAAAAAATAAAACAAAATTAAGATGTACATTTATGTAACCACCCCATTTGTTTCTTTTTTGTTTTTTTTCCATATTTGAGAGTTATACAACAATAGAAAACTACATTGTAAATTGTTTTGTAAAAAATCTAATATGTATCACTTTTAATCCGAGTTTGACCCTCATAAGCTTGTTTAATTGATAATAAGCATTCCCTCAATGAATTACCCCTTAAAACAAGAATACAATATTATCTCAGTTTTGGACCGTTCTAGGTTGCTAGGTGATCATGCGGTTATTCACGCACTAGTAATCTTTGATATTTGTTATCTTCTATCATAATTTATGTTGAAAAAAAAGTAAACCTATTTTATTTGCCTATTTTACATGATTAATTCATTTATATGTATCTATGTGTGTGTATATATATCTAAACATTATTATATGTTACAAGAGTACTGTAGGTGTGAAGCCGGAATATGGTCCTAAAGCTTTATTGACAATGGTTTTAAAGCATAATGTAAGCTAATAGTCACGCTTGGGAATGTGACGCGGCAAGTGGGCATTTGCCCTTTTTGGGCGCATTTGTCGGCTGATCAAGTTATGCATTTAGACATACTTTGATGAATTGGCAATGTGAAGAGTTTTGGGGTTCAGGTATAGTAGCACTATATGAGGACAAAAGTCACGAGAAAACATAATCCAAAACAGAAAACATGCAGCCACAAATTTGCACTAAACCCAAGAGACATAACAAACTTTGCTGCTAAAAGCATATATATTGATACTAAAAAGTCTCTCTCGACTCACATAACCCAAATGAGATATGCATAATGTTTATTATTAAATTTTTTTTTTTGGAATAGAAAAGACTGACAGCATATTTGGAAGAAGAGTTCAAACCACTTAGTTTTAATTATGAATGGTGTGAAAACTTTCACAAGTTACAATGTAATGTAAAAATAAGATACTGTGTAAAGCTCTCATAAATAATAGTATTTGAGTTCCAACTCTTGATTTGAGCTTTTCTCCTATCGTTTTTGAGTTGTGTTTAAAATGGGTTTGGTTTCCTTTGACAAATTCATGATGATGAGGAGGATGTCGTGCATTAATATTGCAAAGTCAAAGGGATCTCAGTGGCTTTACTCGCCCAGCTTTACGCGGTTATTATAGTACTCACTAGCCAATGAAATATTGGGGAAGAGAGTTCGTAGGGAAGAGCGAAAGGTTGAGCCGAAAACCTTCGAAAATAATAATAATTTCCACAATAATAACATAATTTAATTTTAGGCTTCACATGGTTAATTGTCCATCAAGTTGTCAACTTAGGTAGCTCGCAGCTCGACCTGTTCATGTTGAAATTCATGATCAATGTAAAACTCTGGGGTTGACTGCTGTGGAGGATCAGACTTTGGTTATGACGGTGATATTTTATATACACATACACAAGGCCATATATATATATATGTATGTATATACACACACAAGTACGTTTTTTTTTTGAAGGACACAAGTACCTTTTCAATAAACAATTGATGAAGCAAATGTAAGAATAATGAAAGGCATGTTATATATGTATGCGAAAAGTCCAAGTTTATTAGGACCGACTTCATCATGACTTCTTTAAGATTACGGCTACATAGAGCTTTATATATTCTATAATATATATATATATATATATATATATATATATTTATATATCCAAGTCCCTTTAAAATATTAGGAGGTACCACTATTTCGTTGTAAATAATAGATGAGGATAAAGTTTAGCGAGAGGATATATTCTTAATTGCTTTCCAACCATTTTGTTGGTTTAATTCATGCATGGACTCAAAGGAGTTTTAAGTTTATTGTTTTGCACGTAATGATTTTGAAAGAAAAATATCTATACTTTTTTTCAAGGGATTCAGGTTATGAAAATAATCAAGCGACCGTTATGATTTTATATGGTGGCAAATTTATCTCCACATATTCTATAAATTATTGAACACAATTCTATATAACAATTTCTAATTGCTTTATGATACAAATATATATTTTGAACGCCTTCTTTCCCTTCTTCCCATTAAGCAAGGAAAGAAACGCAATAATTATTAACATTGTTAAATATTAGGTATTGTAGCACTAATAAAAAAGAGCTACCAAAAAATAAAAAGGGAGAAAAAGGCCTTTTTTTTTTTTTTAATCTTTCTCTTTCTTTATACGTTGGTCATAATCCAAGAAAATGTAGATAATCTGCTATGGTGTTCGAAAATCATTGGCTTTTCGTTTTCTTAAATATCATGAACACATGATGATCAGAATGCTGTGTGTATTAATATTAATAATACAAAAAGTCAAGAAGCAGAAAGCTAGTTATAAGCCTGGCCTTACGAACATGGTCGCTACTCTTTTAGCCAATGAAACGTTTGAGAAGAGAGTTCGTAGGAAAGAGCTAAAAAAGTGAGTGGAAAAAGAGCTAAAAAAAAAAAAAAAGTACCCTTCATCATCTACTCTTTTGGAATAGGATACACAGCTTCGCATGGAAAGGAGGAGTGGAGGTGATTGTCGAACAATAGTTTATGGAAGTCCAAAATTCAGTGTAGTCTTGTTCGACTACATTTTGAACTTTTTTTCCTCGCACCGGAAGGTGGTCTGTTGGAAACGTGCAGCGGGCACGGGGGAGATCTCGAGTCAGGATGTGTTCATTGCCGATGTGCGCTGTGGATGGAGGGAGCACACGACGTTTGGGGTGGGGAACTCACGGCGTCATTTAGGTGCTTCAGGGAGGACCCAACGTCAACCATAGGGGGATTGGAATTTGCAGCCTCAATGTATACAAGTCCACTGTTTAATTTACAAAATATATATATTTTTAACTGTTTAAGATATTAAAAATAAACAAATGACTTTTAGTGATAATGTTCTTGCTCATTGCAAACTTTTAGCTTATTTGTAACCCATAGAGATAATAAGGATTTTTCTTTTAACAATGATTTGGTGTGATGAGAAAATCATCACAGAAAATATTTAACGACAAATTTTGACTTGTTATCACCAAAAGTCCTTTTCTTGTAGTGAGAATGCTTAGACTACATTTGGTTGACATCAATTGTGGATTGAATATAATTCAATTTTGGAGATCACTACTACACAATATATTTTATGTAAACCGTTGTCAAAAGTAATTACATAAATTCTCATCTTATTGTGCGATGTTATTTGTTGCAATATTAGATGACGGTTTTAAAGCGTCGTTAAAAGCAAGTCAGCATGATGTGTGTGTATGACATTAGACCGGTTTTTTGGAAACATT
>CAMOHE010026400.1:0-12650 GCA_946598075.1 Artocarpus hirsutus | reverse complement strand
TTCTTTAGTCATAAAAATCTCATTTAATAATTTAAACAAGTCACATAACATTCAACATGCAATCTGCCAGCAATAGTTAGGCAGTGAACATATTTTATCTCAGGTCCAATTTTTACATTTTCATATCATAGAAAAATCCATAAAAAATTATCACATGAAATAAACACACAGAATTATAACATATTCAAAAATCACCCTTAAATAAATTCCTAACACCTCAAACCATGCATTGGAAGGCAGAGACCAAAAATACACTCTATATGCAAAACAGTGAGTTCCATGCAATTATTATTTTCCAATAATTAAAATAAATTTATAATGACCTTAAAATTCACATGATCACATATTAACATATAAATACAGTAGTACAAAAATTTCTCATCACTTTATAGCATCATGTATTTATGTAAAAACATCATTTAACAAAATCTCACAATTTTACAGTTTAAGCAGTCACATAACCTAGGCTTATTAAAAATTCTTTAACATATTAAATATTTGCCATATTAACGCCAAAATTTCCAGTCCATCATTCAACATCTATATAAGTATGTATACCAATTTTCGTGCAATACAACATTCAATTGCATTAAAAATAGCACCCATACATATGTTCAACATAAACAGTCAGCAACAAATTACTGTGAGTGACGGAGAGAAGAATATCCATAACTTTTAATAAAAAATTCAAAATAATGTGAAACTTGGAGAAATATCACATAACACATGCATAATTAACATACTAAAAATTCAGAGCAAAATGACATTCCTAGACGAAGATATAGCAGTTGGTCTAAAGAGAGAAAAATTTCAAAAATGCTGAAAAAAATAACTCTTACCTTAAAACAAATTCTTCTTGAAACTACTTAAAATATCGCCAAAGAAATTTCAATATTTTAACAAATAATAGCAGGGGAAATTTGAGAGGAGAAAAAGAAAGAAACGTGATAAGAAGAGAGTGAATGAGAGAGAGAGAGAGAACGTTTGTGTGAAATGAGAGTGGCGTAAAAGGAATGCGAGACATTTCAGAAATTTCTGACTATTATTGGGCATTCTACAAGTGTAAATGGAGGAGATTAAGCGAGAAAAGTCAGAACTTCCAAAAACGTTTCAAGTTGCCATATTTTACCCTTTTTTAAAAAATGGGAAAAACTTATCAACGCATTCAATCCATTCGAAGTCAAATGCTTCTTTACCAAAATTAAAGAAATCATTCCATAATTATGTCAATTATTCAAAATAAATCATCCAATCACATATTCGACCTTATCACAAATTTTGTGAAATTTCTGCTGACTGCTTGTCAGCTGTCATCGGCCTACCGATGTCCCACTTCGGCCTGCCGATCTCTAAAGTCTGGCCTGCCGAACTGAATGGTCCGGCCTGCCGACCTGCCCTTAAATACAAAAATCATTCATAACATTAAATTATCAATAAAATATGATTAAACATATAACATTAATGACATGAACATTTGAGCACATCAATTCCACGTGAGCGTCACCTGCCATAACACTTAGAAAGAAATGGTTAGCACCATGATCATAAATCATAACACATATCATAAGCATAACACTTAATGTTGTTATTATCATAACATAATCCGTTACATAAAATTAGGCGGGCGTTACATACTCTCCATCGACTCCAGCACCGACAACTACACCAGCTGGCACAGCTTCGATAACTTCTTCAACTTCAGCACACGTTAATGTGGAATATAGGCATCATGGTGAAGAGACAGACAAAAACGAAAGAGTTGAACCGACAATACGACAGGAAGCAACACCGGTCAATCTGTTGACCCCATAGTTGATTCAATCAATGATGAGGGAAATGTTTGAGCAGAACTCTAAACTCGTGGAAGAAAAAATTGACGAGAAGGTTTACAAGGCCACGAGCAAGACCCCTGCGTTGGACAACATCTCTAAAAACATCCGGGATACCCCCCTAAGGAAAAGAATTACTTCGATAGTACCACCAAAGTATGGAAACATTATGTTCGCTCGCTTCGATGGAAATTCAGATCCTAAAGACCACCTGCTGCAGTACAAGAACGTTGTTAGCGCCACTAACATTCCTGACTCGATCCTCGACGAGATGATGTGTAAGCTATTTGCACAATCGCTCAAAGGCCCAGCACTTCGATGGTTCAGCAACCTCAGAACAGGATCGATCGACAGCTTCGAAGAATTGGCAAATCAATTTGTCAAAGCATGTTTAGTACACACTAAAACGGGAAAAATGACCAAAGATTTGTGGTATATTGTCCAAAGCCTAGGCGAGTCACTATGGGCTTACATTAAGCGATTTAGTATAACGCTGCCTAACATTTTAGATTTGGAAGACGGCACAGCCCACGAAGCACTGAAGAAAGGACTCCTGCACAGATCGTCCTTCAAAAGTAGCATTTGTTCCGACTACCCACAGACGATCCAAGAAGCACCAAACAGAGCTAAAGGCTAGATCGACCAGGAAGAAGAAAATGAAAGGTGCGAACAAGAGTTCGCAAGAATGAAGGGTCAAAACAGATGGAACTAGAAGCAACAGCACCCACCAAACCGACGAGGACAAACAAGAACACCACCCAAAAGAGAATGGAGGAGGAAAGACGACAAGCCTCGAGCCACGATAAGACCCTTGTCACCAGCAAAATATGCCCTGAGCATATCGCCATCGGAACTAGTCGCTCAGATGGAAGGAAAAGATTATGTTCGATGGCCTGGCAAATTGCCTCCAAGCCATTCGCGTGACAAGTCAAAATACTGCGAGTTTCACATAGACACAAGACACCTGACGGTTGACTGCAAAGCATTACGATTCAAAATTGTAGAGCTTCTCAAGAAAGGCCATTTGAAAGAGTACCTCTCTAAAAGGGGAAGGAGGACATATGGGCTTGACAAGGAACGAAGAGAGCGAAGGAACAAGCAAGCCGAGGAAAAGATGCCATCACCACCACCAGTGAGGAAGGTAATAGGAGCCATTTGTGGAGGCTCGGTTTTTAGCGACGATTCAGTCAATCAAATGAAATCCTATCAAAGGAAAGCGAATCAAGCGACCACAAGCTTTACTCATAATGACTGCCCCAAATACGAAATTACATTTGGTAGTGACGAGAAGATTGGGCTCGACGACACGATGACGCATTGGTCATCAAACTCAACATTACGAACTGCAAAATAAGTAGGATTCTGGTTGACAATGGGAGTTTAGCCAATATTCTTTTCCTCTTGATGTTGAAAGAAATGGAAATCAGGGAAGAACAAATCGAGAAGTCACCAACATCACTGGTTGGATTCAACGGAGAGGTTGGATTCAACGAAGAAGCGACAACAACAATCAGGAAGATCAAGCTTCCAGTATATGCAGCAGGAGAGAATAAACTAACCAACTTCCTGGTCATGGATTGCCCATCAGGATACAACATAATTCTTGGGAGGCCTTGGATCCATGCCATGAAGGCAGTCCCTTCCACATACCACCAAACAATAAGGTTCCCGATGAAGCGAGGTGTTTGGGAAATTTGAGGAAGACAAGAGGTAGCAAGGAGCTATTACGTCACAGCAATATATCAGAAAAAAGCCTTATAGCAATTACAGAGGAACCAGCAGGAAGGAACCAATAACCAAAGATGCTTCGAATCAGTCCTAGAGCAGCTTGACGAAGTGTAAATTAACCCGCAGGACAAGCGACGTACAGTAAAAATTGGGTCGCAGCTCGATAAGGGTATAAAAACCCAATTATTGATTTTCTTAAATTTAACGCTGATTGTTTTGCATGGTCTCATGCAGATATGCCTGGAATCGACCCGAACATAATCTCCCATCAATTAAACGTCAACCTAGAGCATAGACTAGTCTGGTAGAAAAGAAGAAAGCTCAGAATCGAGAGAAACAACGTAGTCAAGGACGAAGTGAGGAGATTACTTGAAGCTGGCTTTATACGCCCTATCCAATATCCCGATTGCCTTGCTAATGTGGTGATTGTGAAGAAGAAAAAAAGAAAGTGGCGCATGTATATCGACTTCACTAGCCTTAACAATGCTTGCCCGAAGGACAACTATCTATTGCCTCACATCGATCGAATCGTAGACGCCACAGCCAAACATGAGATTCTAAGCTTCCTCGATGCATTCTCTGGCTACAATCAAATCCTGTTGCATCTAGATGACCAAGAGAAGACTGCCTTTATAACGAAGTAGGGGATTTTTTGTTTTAAAGTCATGCCCTTCGGATTGAAGAATGCAGGAGCAACTTACCAATGACTTGTCAACATGATGTTTAAGCAACAATTTGGTAAGAACATGGAGGTTTACATCAATGACATGTTGGTTAAATCTCTGCAGTCTCATCTCCACGTTCAGCATTTGCAAGAATGCTTCGATGTCCTCCAAAAATATGGCATGAAGCTAAACCCAGAGAAATGCACTTTCAGAGTAGCGAGCGGCATGTTCGTGGGATATCTTGTTACGAAGCAAGGAATCAAAGCGAACCCTAATCAGATAAAAGCGTTCTAATTGATGCCTTCTCCAAGGACTAAGCGTGAAATCCAAAAACTAACCAGACGAGTAGCGGCACTAAGTCGATTCATTGCCAGATGTTCTGACAAATGTTTACCTTATTTCTAGCTACTCAAGAAAAATGCAAAGTTTGAGTGGAACGAATGATGCGAATCGGCCTTCCAAGAACTAAAGAAATATTTTACCACTCCATCGATCCTTTCAAAGCCAAGAGATGGCTAACCGCTCTATTTATACATAGCTGTATCCGAAGCAGCAGTAAGTTTCGTACTTGTTCGATAAGAAGATGGGATTCAAAGGCCAGTGTTCTTCGTGAGCCACACATTATTGGAAGCTGAAACGAGGTACTCAATCATCAAAAAGCTCACACTTGCAATAGTCATGTCGGCCTAAAAAACTTCGTCCTTATTTTCAGGGACACACTATTATGGTGCTGTCGTCCTACCCGATGAGAGCAATTCTGCACAAGCTTGACGTATCAGGAAGAATGACAAAGTGGGTGGTCGAATTGACAGAGTTTGACATCGAGTACAAACCACGTACAGCATTGAAGGCACAAGTGCTCGCAGACTTCGTAGCTAAACTAACTAGCAGGATTGAAAAGCGCAGATCAAAAGCTTGGATTATGCAAGTCGATGAGTCGAGCAATGAAAAGGGTTCAGGAATAGGAGTAGTTTTGAAGTCCCCAACTAGTGAGGAGATAGAATAGAGCTTTCGATTAGGGTTCAAAGCCACAAACAATGAAGCTGAATACGAAGCCATGATAGCTGGAGCGAGACTTGCCATTGCATTGGGAGCTACTAAACTACTTCTAGAAAGCGACTCCATGCTGGTCGTTAACCAAGTAAATGGAGAGTTCAAGGCACGAGACGAGAAGATACAGTTGTACCTGAGCTTGGTTAAAAAGCTAAAGGCACGACTCGATCATTTTGAGGTTAAGCACGTACCACGAGAACACAATTCCAGAGCCGATGCACTGGTTAACTTGGGATCATCCATTGAAGTAAGCGAGCGGAGGACAATCCCTTTGGAATTAATTGACGCCCCGAGTATTGCACCAATCAAGAACACTAGCTACGTCGATCCCACCGATGATTGGAGAACGCCCATCTAGATGTACATTAGTAAAGGTTGGCTTCTTGAAGACAGGAAAACTACGAAGAAGATTAAAGTGTGTGCTGTGAGATACTACTTGATAGATGGAAAGCTATATAGGTGCTCTTTCATAAGACCTTATCTCTGATGTCTCAGGGAAGATTAAACCGAGAAAGTAATTAGAGAAGTACACTAGGGATCGTGTGGAAATCATTCAGGCAGAAGGTCATTGTGCAACAAGATGAAGTGGCAAGGATTCTATTGGCCGACCATGTAGAGCGATTGTGAAAACTTCACTCGTAAATGCGACAGTTGCCAGAGGCATGCCCCCATCATACATCAACCAACAAAAGAGCTTTCTTTAGTCAGTTCGCCATACCCTTTTATGAAGTACTCGATGGACGTCGTCGGACCCTTTCCGCTTGCCCTAGGGCAAGTGAAGTATTTGCTCGTCCTCGTCGACTATTTCTCCAAATGGGTTAAAGCCGAAGCCTTTGCAGATATTAAAGAATGAGACGTTGAAAGATTTATTTGGAGGAACATCATCTGCCGTTTTGAAGTCCCAGGAGAGATAGTCTCCGAAAACGGCTCTCAATTTGTCTCGTCATCTTTCAGGAAGTTTTGTCGTGATTGGGATATTATTCTAAGATTTTCAACTCCAAGGTACCCATAAGGAAACGGACAAGCTGAAGTGACAAATAAGATGATTGTAAAGAATCTAAACAAGAAACTCGAGGCAAGAAAAGGGCGATGGGTCGAGGAACTCCCGATGGTGCTGTGGGCATATCGAACAACTCCACAAAGAGCAACCGACGAATCCCCTTTCTCACTTGTGTATGGAATAGAAGCTGTTATCCCTGCTGAGATAGTCGCACGCGATCTGCGAGTTGATTACTCTCTGCTAAACGAAGCAAAGAACGATGAAATGATGTAGGATACTCTGGACTTCACTGACGAAAAAAGGGACAGAGCTTTCTATCGCCTTGGTTGCTACCAGCAAGCTGCGGCCAAGTATTACAACCAGAGGGTCAAGCACAGAAAATTCATCGAAGGAGAACTAGTGCTCAGGAAAGTTTTTCAAAATACTAGAGAAGCCAATGCTAGAAAATTGGTGGCTAATTAGGAAGGACCATATCGAATACGATCAGTCGTTCAAGAAGGAGTTTACAAACTCAAGAAGCTGGATGGATCTTACATAACAAAGAGCTGAAACGCTAATCATTTGAGAAAGTATCATCTGTAATATTTTGATTTCACTTTGCCATGTAATTGAACTACGAATGGCTTGATCCCTATACAAGGGGTACGTAGGCAGCTCATGTATGTTATAAAGGAGTGCAATCACTTTATTATTATGAATTTTATTTCCCTGATATACATGAAATGACAAGTTTGTTGAGTTTGATTTTTAGGAATCACAACTGTGCTTGAACTTCGAACTCGACCAAATCGATCCGAACTCTCCAAACGCCATTCTTATGGCTCAATTTTGGACTCGACTAGATCGATCTGGACTCTCCAAACGCCATCCTTATGGCATAACTTTGGACTCGACTAGATCGATCCGAACTCTTCAAACGCCATCCTAATGGCTCAACTTTGGACTCGACTAGATCGATCTAGACTCTCAAAACACTATCCTTATGGCTCAACTTCAGACTCGACCAGATCAATCCGGACTCCAAACGCCATCCTAATGGCTCAACTTTGGACTTGACCAAATCAATCTGAACTCTCCAAACGCCATCCTTATGGCTCAACTTCAGGCTCGACCAGATCGAGCCAAACTCTCTAAACGCCATTTTTATAGCTCAATTACTGAATTTGGCCAGATTGACCCAAACCCTCTTGGTCGACCCGAGCTTATGATTCTTTTAATGATATAACCAGTTCGGATCGTATATTCGGTTTAACATTTTTTGAAAGAACCGCGCATCCGATCACCTCGATCCATGCAACTTCGAGTTGCAATCTTAATGGCAATTTGTCATCGAACATTTGTTCAGTCGCAATTTTTAATCCATTAGACCATTTTAATAAATACAACGTATGGTTTCGATATGGTTCGAACTCAATTATTTCGATCTAATGATGTGCTCATTGATCGGATTCATTATCGGACATTTTTATCGAAAATTATTCGTGCCTCTATAGTCTTTCTTAACCTCAAGCCGTTAAGTCCAATCGATTGAAAGCATAATTAGAGGTCAACTAGATATCTGATGCATTTGATATGAAAGCATAATTGATCAGAAATATTTCTGAAATTTCTGAAAACACGATTCTAAAACTTTATGAAATCTTCCAAGTGTTGAGTCAAGAATTCTCTTGGACAATATTAAATGTTACAAAAAAAAAGATGATGGTTCAAATTTAAAATCTCTTAAAGTTCTCTTTTAGCTGGTTGATCTTAGGCCTCGGTTGGCTCGATGGTCGAAGGTTCAGCAACTTCAACAGATGGGATCTCAACAGCTTTGGATTCAGGTGCTGGGGGCTCGACAACGACATCTTCATGGTCCGATTCAACTTCAACAATCTGGTCATCAGTAGTAAGCAACTCTTGGAGCTCCTTTATCTCCTCGTCGATCGTATCGACATTGAGTTTGCCCGATTTGAATTCCTTTAAGGCCTCCAGTCGTGCCTTCAAGGTGGATGTGCCATGGACCTTAAGTAGCTGTTCCTTGATTTCCTCGATATCATTGTTCTTCGTGGCCATTGCCCGTGTCAAGGACTGGACCTTTTCTTCAAGAAGCCGAACAGTGCTAGATAGGTTCAACACTTTCTCATTCGATCTGTTCAATGTGTCTGTAGCAGTATTGAGATCCTTTTGGTTTCTATCCCTCTCGGCCCTCAATAATTGGGACTCCTCTTCAAACTTCCTGCTTCTTGGAAGTTCTTGCTCATACTTGTGAGCAGCTTTATTCGCGAACAGATTATGCATTAGAAGAGCCTGCATGATCGGATTTCAATGTTAAGACGATGCAAACCAAGCATTAAAAATAAAATATTGCACCGAATCTACCTGTCCTAACACCGCAGCTGACTCGTTGTAAAACCATCCAAACGGCTTCCCACCAACTCTCTCCTCGTCTTTCTTGAAATAGAAGTTTACGGCCGCTTTAGTCGCCGCATCCTTATCCTCTAGAATGCTGGCATCTTTGGGAACATCAAGAGTTTTTTTCTAGAATACTTTGTTCGATGACCCCGGTCGACGTCGAAGCTTCACCCCTTTTCCTTTTCTTAGACAATGAGGGCTGTATATTGAATGGTGGAAGAAGAGGAGGATCAGAAGTGGTTGGAGGAATCGACTTTTGAGTTGCCGACGGTTCACCGGAACTCTTTTTCATCTTCTTTGCCACCTTAGCTATAGCTTTCTTCCTTCGCACTTCGTCAGTTGAAGGCAATGTGACCTTCATAGCTGATAATGCCGCTTCTACGAGATGAAGGTCTTCATCAGATAGAGGAGTAATGTATTTCGACAGACCGTACAGCCGCTGAAGTGCACCACGGCATACGAAAACCCAATCGACTTGTTTTAAAAATCAAAGAGGAATACCTGTGGGAATCTCTCTAAATTTCTTCCAAATCGAAGACCTTCAGAGTCGATCGTGTCGTGAGATTTCACCCTAAGTCCACCCTCCTAGCGCTAACAATGCATCCAACCTCGCTTGGAATCACTTGCCAATTGGTGCTGGATGATTCAGTTTGTAATCTGCAATGAAAGGGTATTGCTTACAATTAGTTGAAATTACTGCTTGAAATTTAAGAAAATTGACACTTACCAATGTGACCAAAAACGAATGGAAAAGGGACTCAGTAGTAAGCTCGAAGGAATGGCGGTTGATTGACATGAAGAAGTATCTTTCTTCCCAATATCTGTCCGCGTTAACGAACTCGGCTATTAGTTGCTTCGACTGTCAATAAATGAAGTAAAAGCGACCCAGGTTTTTACTGTTTGGCTTCAAATAATAACATCGAAGAAAATCGTATATGTCGAAGTCAATCTTGGCCTCTTTGACTAGGACGATCAGTGCTATTAGAAGCCGAATTTCGTTCAGCATAAGCTGTGTCATAGAGATATCGAAGTGGCCGACTATCTCTACCATGAACTCAAGGATTGGCAACCGGAGTTCGAGCTCGAACCATTTGCTATACACGCAAAACCAATTGTCATTTTGTGAGTCAGCCCGTTCACCCTGGTAAGGAAGACGAGTCTCTACAACAGGAAGGACCCCATACTTTGTCCTTATCGTTCGGAGGTCTACCTCTGTTAAGACAGACTCTGGATTCTTCGTAAAAAATGAGATGCCTTTTGTTGGTGAAACATATTTCCTTCTTTTGATTGATTCGACATAGTCAATTTTCTTCGACAGTCCCGTTGGCTAATTTCTTTCTGTCCTTCAGCTCGATGCCCCTTCTCCTGTCTCAGCCCCGACCATCCTTGCGTTCGATTTGATTATGCTTTGTTGGCAGATCATTTCGTCCACCTTCCTTTCATCACTGCTCTACTAGGGATCATCTCCACTGCTAGGGCTCAAATCGATGACTACTGCCTTCGACATTTTTTATGAAAATAGAATAATATGAGGAAGTCTAGGGTGTTGAAGATCAAATAGGCAAATAACCCTAAAACTTGGAAGGCTTCAAACTGTTCTTAAGCGCTCTATAGTCTCAACGGCCAAACAGATCCAGCAGTCGTCGGTTTTCTCAAGGAATGTGGTGTGTTTAATGTCAAAACGCTCGAAATCGAGAGAAAAACAAGATTATGAAAGGAAAATGGCAAGAAAAATAAAACGAAGGAAGAAAATCTTGCCTAAAAAATCTAAAGAAACTAAGAAAAACAGGAGAAAAATTGCCTTGAAGTCCAAAAGATTGACATGGAGTGAGGAAATGAGGAAGGGAACGTGTTATATACCATCTGAAGGCACCATACCAACGATCTAGATCGACCTAGGACAATCTGATCCGCAGGCTAGGGTTACCTGTCTTTTCGAGTTCCCGCTTAAACTGAGGCGATGTCTTTTCGAATCAGACGCATACATCAGCATTGCAGTGATTATTAATGAATTGCCAATCTCATGAGGACACGTGTTGCAGGTAATTAATTGTTGCAATTTCCCAAAGAAAGGTAATGACTCCAGCACGAATGGAAACATGTCCAAATCACGTGCAATTGATTTCAGGGCTTGACCGTCACTCCTATAGTCCATAACATGGGACTAAGGAGTGGGGGGCTAACTATTAGGGTACAATTCAAACCGGCCCAAATTGTTCACAGGCTCTAGTGGTTCAATTATGGCTATCAAACGAATCGAACGATATCAGCTTAATCGAGTAGACTATTCGTTGGGTTCGTTTGGATTGATTGCTTATTCTGAATCTTTTCGTCCAAGAATGACCCACGCTTTTAGGCCATTGTTCATTCGGATCGATTGTATCGATTGGATGGTTAATAGCACGTTCTGACGGTTAAACCATGCAAGTTCCTGAGTCGAAGCATGAGGAAGACGTGATTTCTGTAGCTAATCATCGGTTGACATGTGTCCCACTATTATAGCTATTCATAAAGCATTACTCCACTCCGCTTGATGGTTGACGACCACGATTTCATCTCATGCTCTATATATAGGGGAAGGTAACTTTGTGGAGGGGGACAGAAAAAAATATACTGAAACCCCGCCCGTTTACATTCTCATCTTTTCTTATCTTCCGATCTGTACTAAGAAAACTTAATAGTGAATCATAGTGGACATAGCTCTTCATTTACAGAGTGAACCACTATAAATCTCGTGTGCTCTTTTATTTATGTTATTTTGTTCATTTTATCCTAATCTTGCGTATATATCTGAGTGAACAGGTCAATTCAATGGTGATTTGAGGGCCCAAGTTTCTGATTACTAAATTCTGAATTTTAGCAATTTGATTGTAGATCCACTGTCTATACTATCTCATGTGTTGAGTACACAACAGATCTAGAAAAATATGAGGTTAATTCTTTTTTGTAGTTAACGCCCACTCGTCTTTCCATTGGTATAAAGGCTTAGCTTAGAAGATTGTGGTGTTAAAGAAAAAAGCTAGGATATGTTGATAGGTCTTCAAAAAGTTTGTAAAAATTCTCAAACCTTTTTGTTATTAATTAAAATTATATAACCATTTTCGATAAACAAAGTTTTCAAAAAAATTTTGTTTATCAATGATCTATTCTTTCCGCTGCGTTTCATATTTAATTCTAAAAATGGCATCAGAGCGGGTTGCATATATAATTTTAATTAACATGATTTTACGGTGATAATTTCATGTTCTTGATGCATGTTTGTAGGCACTTTGTATTTTTGCAATTTTTGTTCATGTGATTAATGGTTATTTTATAAATGGATTTTGGTCGTTAATTATATGGTCCTTGTAGATTAATAATTTTATTTTCTATTTGATTAGATTAAATTTATGTAAACCCTTAAAGGGCATATACTTTTTGTAATTTATCACTATTATTTTATTTATTATTGTTCTTTGTCTCTCTTTCTTTTATCCAAGTTCCTTCACATGCCTTCAGTAATGTGCATGAGACGCACTTGCGTGACTGGTCATATAATAATAATAAAGAAGTAAATAAAAAATAAATAATAAATAAATAATGGAATAATACAAACAAGATGCACATTTTTTTAATAAACAAATTTGCACTTTAAGTGCGATATAAAGCACATGAATAATTTTCTTTTTTACGCGTACATTACCTGTAAACGTTTTTTTTTCTCTCTCTTCTTTCCTCTATTACGTGATGAACCACATTGTTCGGCCTTGAACGGAGAAGCGACGGCTGGGTCTTGAGCTCCGCCAGAGCTCGGCCGTGAGCCGTTGTTAGGCAACGGCAGCACTCGGCCTCGAGCCTCATAGCTCGGCCTTGAGCGCTGCGGCCTTCCATGGAGAGCCAGCTAGAGGGAGGATCGACGGCGGCGAGGCTCTGCCATGAGTGGAGAAAGGGTGGCTGGAGCTTCCCAGCTCGACCCAAGTAGCCTCTCGACCCGCTGCGAGC